>OX457085.1:15952954-16156218 GCA_949752835.1 Empis stercorea | reverse complement strand
GTTTTAGTAATATTTTAATTACTCTAACAATTCTTCCTTACATTTTTCCTCTCCCAAGGGAATTTAAAGTAATATATTATTATAAAATAAAAGAAATTAACAAAACGGATGGATATTTAAACAACAACAAAAAATTTATATTAATAGAATTTTTTCCTTCCATCATTTTCTCCCTTAACAATATTTGAAGTACGTTTATACGCAACATGGGATAATAAATAAATTTAGTAAAAATTTCAATGTTTATACGTAGTGGAGAATCCAAAAAAGATATTTCAAATTTAGATAAAGAAGAATCATTAATTTCTTTATTTTGAAGTTAATTTTAGATCTTGTTTTTTTCCAAAAAAAAAAAAAAGATTACAAAATGGAAGAGAAGAAGACTTAAAATTGATCTGGTTCCGAAATTTATCTTTTAATTTATTTTTTCTTCAATGTGTTTAGCATATGTTATTGAAATTTAAAAAAAATATATATAGACCAAAAATCGATTTTGTTAGTTTTTTTTTGGATAAAATTGTTGATAGTTTCCTCTTTGTTTATATAAAAAAATGAAGAATTTATAGATCAAAATATACAAATTGGAAGAAAATATAAATTTAATATCGAAGGTTATAAATATATAGAAGAAGCTAAACAACATTTGAAAAATAATTAATAATAAAATTTAATATTGTAATTTCAATTTATAATTTAAATATTTACTACAAAGTGTGAGAAGATTAGTTTTTTTGGTATTATAATTATAAAGTAAACTTTGATATGCCGAAAAATCTTACACAAAAAAAAATCTTAGAAATGTGAAAATAATTAAATAATCATTAATTAATGATTTAACATTCATTTTTGTTGTTCTTATATTTATTTATTTAGATAATTTTGAAATGTATAAATCCAAATTTGCTACACATAAAATTCTATTTCTAACTAAATAAAACAGAAACAGATCATTACAAATTATGTCAGATTTTAAGTAATAATCTTGAGAGAATTTTGTGTTGAATGTTAAAATACAAAGTAAAATTAGTTATTTCAGTTAGAAAGTGAATTGAAGTTCAATTTCACGAAATTGAGCAATTGTTAATTTTACTTTTGTTGAAGAATAAATCTTTTTTTTTTTGAAGAATTTTCTAATAGTTGATGAAATTATTGGACAGAAACTCAGAAATATATTATAACATAATTAATTAATCATAAAATACTAATTAAATAATCTATGAAAATATATATTTTCAATATAAATCGAGATTTGTTATTATTTCGAAACTTTTAGACAATATGGCAAAATTATAGTCTTCAACTTAGTATTACCAATATATTGATTACTAATTAAAATTCAACTAAATTGAGTATACTTAATAGTAAAAAACTTTATATAATCAAATATATATATATATATATTTAATTTGAAATTAAATTTTATAATTATTATTCTCATTACCGTCCAATGTTCGGTATTTGGGCCTATAGAACTATATATTATATATAAATTGAACAACAATAAGCCAGATAATCCTAATAAATCCATTAATTTTAATTAATATTTTATATAAAATTATAAAATTTTACAAAACTAATTAATCCATCGACAATAAATTTAAATTAAATATAACAATTAAATTGACATAATAATTAAATGAATATTAATATTATAATTGTTAAATTTTAATTACTACTATAAACTATATTAAATGTAAAAAATACAATCTAACTACATATAGTATATAAATTTATGTGTATATTGAAAACCACCAAAACCTATAAATAAATGTAACCACAAATCTGGTCTTAATATCATAGAGTTATATAAGTACTAAAATTGATGCAATATTAAAATATTTATTATAAAATATTATGCAATTTCCCTAACCAGACAGAATTGCCTATATACATATATAAATATCCTTGCTATATTTCTATACTTATACAATAACAAAAAAAAAAGTAAATTTTATGCACTCTCACTAATAAAATATTATTTTAAACGAAATCTTTCCTCCAAAACATATAAAAATGCATTGTTGCATTATGGAAAATTGGATTTTTTTTTTCATTCTGATATTTTATAAATGAAAGACAGTCAGAGAAAATTGTAAAAGTAAACTAAATATACTATACTTATATACATACTATAAATTCTATCAAATTTAAATAGTATAATGTATATAGTGCTTCAAGAGAAATTATGTACTATAACTAAGTATACGTTATAAAATGAAAATCATTTATCTAGGAGGATACGTTTTCTATCTACAGCTAAAAATACATGACCGACCGCACTTTGAAAATTTCTATATTGTATTAGGATAGATTATTTCGAAAAAAAAAGGAAACGATATATACGTGGTATAAAACATTGAATAATTTTTTGTAACAAGGAAGGATAATCATTAAAATGCAAGGATATAACAAAAAAAAAAGTTATATATATTTACAGTATAGTAAGAGTAAAAATTCTATTGTATTAAAATGTTACTTTATATTGTGGCTAATATAGTTAAGCATATATTTATGTTTTAGTTTTTGTATAATAAATTGTAGAACTAAAGAAGTGCAAGGTAATAAGACTATAATAGAGTATAAATATAAAATAGCTATCGTATTTCACTGATTATAAATAAAGTTTGAATTCCAATTTCAAGTAAAGGAAAAACGAGTGTTTGTAATTTTTTTAATTCCAAATTTCAGGATTTTTTTTATTATTGATTATAGTTTAGTTAAAATGAAATAAGATAAATATATATAGATTTTCGGAAATGAATGAGGATTTATGGAAATTTAGATTAGTAAAAATAGTTTCTTGGTTGGTAGAGAAAAATTATTAATTAATTTTACATTATTTACCAAATCATTATAGGATGATTTTAACTTATAGTTTTTTATTAAAACTTTATATCAATTTAAAGAAAATTCAAATTTTGAATATTTTTTATTTTATATTTTGACAAATTTTGTTCTAAAAATTCAATTTTTATCAAATAGTAAAAATATTGCTGATAAAATTTAGCAAATTTCTAACACAAATTTAACTAAACAAAACTATAATTAAACAATTTCATAAATTTCATTAAAAAACTTTATTCAAAATTAATTTTAAACTAATATAAAATTTTATCATAAATCGATTTTTTGACACACATGATTTATTTATTAAACGAATTTCTGGATAACGTTCTCAAATCTCTTTTATAATCTTTCTATAAAGTGGGATTACATATTTACCACATAAATTGAGTCAATATTATATACCAAAAGGATATAATGCTACACTCAACTTTTGTAATGTGTGATAAGAATTAATTATGATTTATCTATTTTTAACCAATTTACCACTAATCAAATGATGAACGGAAATAATACAAGAATTATAAAATTTATCGTTAGGTGCTTGTTAAAAGATTTCTGTTGGTTTTATATAATTTACGATGATGTAGTGTAGGTGGTGAAATAATTTTACATGGAAAATTATGGAGGTTGTATACATACATTTAATATCATTGACATAATGTAAGAGCGTGGTGTATAAGGATTACAAATTTTCACAATATATAAAAGCAATTAAAATAGAACGACAAGTGAAATTTGTGATGGAAATCTTTATTGTAAGTAAGTATATAAATTTTTTCCAGTTATGTTGAAATGTAATAAGGAATTTTAAATTAAAATATGTTTATTTTATAGTTTTAACTAGAAATTTAGCTCAAAGTTCTATATACTTCAGTTAAATTAAATTTTAAAACGAAGAAATTTAATATTAATTTTTGTTAAAAAGTGAAAATCAATAAAATTTGAAAATTTTCCATTAATATTGACTTCTAAGCTAAATATAAACACTTTAAATTAATCTGTTTTGATTAAAATTTATATATTTTATTCACTTGAGTAAATTTCCAAATAATTTTCAAGTGAAATTAATGTTTTCATAGAAAATTTAATATAAAAAAATTTGGTAAAATTAATATATTAAAATTGTCTAACTTTAATTTAAACGAAAAGCGATTTATTTAATCTAAAATTTAATACTTTATTTTATGAAATTTCAATTACGTGATAAATTAATTTGAAAAATAATATTTATCTCCATGTGATATAAAATATATTTATATACTTTCAATAATTATTGATATATTGATTTGGGATTTGGATTAAAGTAATGTCCCTAATCAAAAAACTGTTCAATTTCCGATGAAAAGATGAAACTATATAAAAGTTGGTAATTCTTCAAATTAATTAAATTAATTAAATATTGGAATAGACATGATTTTACGTACATAGAAATTAAGTAGTAATACTAATTGATTTAGTAATCTGATTAAAGTAATAAAATATATATGTCATTGGAGAAAATATATAAGTAGGAGGTGGTAATTGAATTATTGTAAAAACTTATTAACCATTTCATCGTGACGTTCAATGATTTTTTATAATAAATAATAATTTTCTTATCAGTTTTTCAAAAAAATTAAAAATTTCAAATATTGGATAATATTTATCAACAAAATAATATTTGTAGCACTTTATGGCAATTAAATTTAAAATTATTGATTTGAATTTTAGTATAAATTTATATTAAATATTTTATAAACTAACAAATCACATTAACGATGAACATTATTTTATTCTCCCTTCCTTTTATAAATGACTGGAAAAGTCTCTATAACAATTTTCTATTTAAAGAGTATCCTTTTTCCTTTTCATCCTTTCTATGATATATACAGGTATAAATTACTTTGAAAATGATATTTCTACATTATATAAATTTCTATATTATTCACATCCCTTCGAGGTAGATAAGGATTTAAACATTAAATATATTAAAATATGATATCAAATGATTTATTTATTTAACGATATTTTATGTATAAATGTATAATGTAATTTTCCTATTACTCATATACTAAAATAAAATTTAATTTAAATTTTTCATTAAAAAAAAAAATATTATTTTGATAGAATAATAAATTTTCATTTATTTGCTTTAATAAATTTTAATTTAATGATGAAATATCTATATTTGCATTAGGTTATATACGTTTACGTGATTTTTAGACAGGATGGAAAAATTGGTGGAGCATACTATTTATTGTCGAAGACACAAACCTAATCCTACAACCTGGTACAAAAAAAATTGTATAATCATTCGAAAGTAAATATTTTCAACATCATTCGCAGCTAGAAAAATTTCCGCCATTTTGAAATTAATTTAATTAAAATTATTGTTATTTATAAAAGATAAAAATATCAATGGAATCAGGGATTAGATCTATATAGTTTCATTACAGACAAAACTCCATTACAAACTTCCACACAAACTCCTCAATTTTCCTATCAACTTTTCTACTAACTCTTTTCCTATTGTTCATTTTTTTCCATTACAATTCGCTGTGAAAAATCCGTGGAAATTCGTAACAGAACAAAAGGAAAATACCAAACCACCAACAACAACAAAACAAGCTCTGTTCGTGCCAAAAAATAATTATCTCAGGGATTTTACACAACTCGACGGCAACATTGGAAAATAAAAAAAAGGAGACAAAATATCAAAATAACAATAAAAAATAAACTTCAATCATGAAAATCATAATAATCAAAAATAATATTTATTAAAAAGAAAAAGGAGGGAAATTGTTTTTCCTTTATCCCAAAAGGATAAACGCAAATTAAATTATACACAACGTAAAGAAAAAAATTGTATATAATTTAATAGCAGTGAACTTAACCGAAAAAAAGGCAGAGAATGGAAAATATCTACACGATTCTCCAATATTAAAATAAATAAATAAAACTAGATAATTGTCATGGGATCCTGTGACATAGGACATTTTTGTCTTTATACTAATTTTATTTTTTTCATTTCATTTTTTTTATTTAAATATTTTTCTTGTTTGGTTTTTTATTTTTGATAATCAAATTATGTTTAAACGTGTTGGGAAAATTAAAATTGTAAATTTCATTTTACATGTTTTTTGTATTATTTGGTATTATACATAAAACTTGGTGTGTTTTATTGGATTGTTGACTAAATTAATTAAATATACTTTCAATTAAATCGTTTATGAAATGGTGATAAATATTTAATTGAAATGCTAAAAAATGATTAAAGACAGAAGTAAATGCTAATGAGAACATATGATATTTGCTCCTACACGAAATGCTCATGTGAAAATTAAGTTAAAATAGTAGAAATTAAGGACATAACATTTCACATTCGATTTACAGTAGATACTTCAGAGATATTGTCGATAAAATTAATCAAAATTTACAATTACTCAATAATGTTAAAAAATATATAGAATATTTTTTAAGTCTACACATATAAAAGCTTCATTACGAATCTTTTTGAATCCTTTTCGAGTTTAGTGAAAAATTCAAATTTATTTTTAATGAAGAAGTTATGGTCACAGAATGCTAACTAGGATGAAATCATCGAAATTGGAGTAAATTAAGCTGACTAGGATGAAATTATTGAAATTGGAGTAAAATTGATTATTCTTTATAACTTACGGAAATCATTTTAATAAACTTTTGATATTTTCTAAAGGATATATCGAAGGATTCTAAAGGATATATCGCTAAGTAGCCTGTCAAAAATATCATGTTTAGGAGATTAATTTTTAGTAAATGACAATATTTGTCATTTGCTATTTAAAATAATTAATTCAAAAACGAAGCTTAAAATAAATTCCAATTTAAAATGCAAAAAAAAAAACCATATCATTAAATTTATAAATTAAATTTGTCTGAAAAATCTACATCAAAATAATAAATATAAAATTAATGATTAGTATACATAGTATATTTTAAAATAAATATTTTTCTGTTTTTGGTATTCTTAATTTAATCCAAAAAAAAAACAACAATTTTTTATTATTCAAATCACGTAATTTTCGATTATGTCTCTGTTATATATTAAAAACAATCTAAATTTAAACTCTTCGAACATCACAAAAACAGCCTAAACACAATTTACATTTGAAAAATATTCGTCTTTATCGTAATTTGTTTTTATAAAACATATTTCAATATTCAATTTGTGTCTTCTCTTTTAACTACACAACAATTTTAAAGGAAAAATTTCACTAATAAACCTAGAAAATTATTCACAAATGAATTTAATATAAAAAAAAAATCACTAATCAAAATTGTTTCTATTATCTAATTTAGGTTTTAGGCATATCAAAATAAAAACATTACCTCCAAAAATTTATTAATTTTATAATAGAAAACCATAAAATTATGAAAATTACTTTTCATACTTTTTTTTTTGGTATGTGTATATAAATATTTTTGATTAGGAAATGTTGATGGCTTGAAACAATTTGAAAAAATCAATTATTTTATGGAGGAAATTATTGATAATTTTTTTTTTTGTATAATGTCAAGACACTAAACAAAATGAGTAAATGGAAAAAATTTATTTTAATAAGAAGTGTTAAGGTGCATATTTATGTATTGCATGCAAAACAGCTTAACAGACTTTCCAGCCAATTTAGATTCTAATCACGCATATCCTGGAATATGTAAAAAAAAAAAAAACCGAATATTTTTTAATTCGATTTATGTGCTTATTTTACAATATATTTTTTTACGACCCAAACAAAGTTAAATAGTTGACGTGTATATAGCATTAAAAGTTTATGTGGTTTATCAATTTTATTGAAAAGTTCATGGTAATTTTTTTTACAGATCAATGATTGCAAAAAAAAAGTTATATTGAAACATTAAAATGATGATATTTGTTGAAACATTATTGACATATCCGCTGTTCAAAGTAAAAAAAATTAATTCTGAAGAGTGTTAAGGACATTTAACAGAATATATTGCAAAAAAAAAAATTATATAAAAATTAAAGAGTCTCGGTGGATCAATATCCAAAATGAATCTGATATTAATTTGTTATTTTGGGAATTTGCTTTGCATATGCAAATAAATTCGACATATAAAAATAATAAAGTTCAATTAATTATATTAAATTTTCATGAATAAATTGAGTTTTTTTTTTTAAACCATTAATAAATTATATAAATCCCATATAAATGTGAAATTTATATTCAATAATTCAATTTTCCAATTACTCTAAAACTTAATTTAATTTATTTTATAATACCTCACACATGTTTGCGTGCGACCTACGAATAATTTAAAATAGTTAACACCGGAATAACAGCCTCTGTTAAATAACAGGTTGAAAAATTTAGGATGTTTCTTTGAACTGTTGTTTTGTATCAATTACTAGATTTAAATTTTCACAAAATATTATTAAGATAATTTAGTAAAGAGACACCAAAATATTTCATAAAACTAGAAATATTTTGGTGATTAGTCACTCCATAATGGAATAAAGTTAATAAAAAATATTAAACTTTTATGTTTCATGGATATTTTAAAAGTCATTTAAATTTGAATTATGACATAACCGAAAATTTAATTGCTATTAAAACAAGTATATACTTATAATTCCAAAGAACTAGTTTCAACAGCAACATAAAGTGTCATATTCAGCTGATATTTGCATAATTTCCAATGGACAATCGTAATTAAATCATTAATCATCATTTAATTTAAATTTTTTTTTTTTGACAAATATCAAAACTTCCGGAAGTTAAAGAATATTGTAATTAATCAAAAATGTTAGCTGTGTCTAATTTTATTTTGTCACACATTTTTAGGTCTAACTTCTTTCTCAACATAAAATTATAATTTAAATAAATTTCTTAATTCTTTGCCCTTTTTTAATTCCATTTTTAAGATACAATAAAACAAAATCTCGCTTATCAGTTTTTGCCCCCCAGAAAATATGAAGTATGAAAAAATATAACAAAAATATTTATAATATTTTTTACACCATTAAATCAAGGAAATATTTTTTATGTTAAAAATATAAAAACCCCAGAGATACACAACAGTAGTTTACCCTCAAATTTAAAAATTAATTTATTTCAATTAAATTGAACTCGATGGGTCAAATCAATTGTTATAAAAGATATGAGCTGGGCAAACACAATAACAACGCGCAATAAACTAAAAAAAAAGCTATACAGAAAAATTTCAGATTGTTCAACTATTTAAAAAAAAATTAAATTTCTTATTTATTACAAAATTTTATTTTGTTGTGAAATTTTTTTTCGAATCGTGAATAAAAAATTTAAATTTTTGTGAATTTTTTTATTAACAAAAGATTTTTTTTATGATATTTTTGATAAGTGACATAAGCGAAAACGTTTTTGGAAATGTGATTTTATACAAAAAATTTGACATTCGTATAATTTTTTGTATTTTTGGGTTGATTTTTTTTTTTAAATAAATTATTGTTTTCTTATCACAAAATTTTATATTTTGAGATTTTGACCCATTAAATGTTGACCCTTTTTTTTCCAGATCAGTTCAAATAATATACCACAGGCAAGTAAGTATACGCTTTTTTCTGTAGACAGCCTTTGTTGAAATGGTTACGACTATCTGATTTTCTGATAAGAAAAATCTGGGGAAAATATTTTTTTGTTAAATTTAATGATGTCTAACGTAATGAAAAAACGAAACTGTATAAATTTATTAGGATTATTAAAGGCACGTTTGCTTGAACAGAAGGAAAAAAGTTATATGGAGTCAAAAAAAAAAAAAAAGATATCGGTATTGGAAAAACTTTTGAAATAAACTCCGAAAATATTGTTTTCCATAGTTAAAATTTAAATTCATATAAAAATTTGTTTGTTTTTAAATTTTATAACTCTCAGAATTTTATTTTATGAATAAGGATCAATTCATCCTTCATAAATCCAAGGAAACAATTGGGTAACATTTTCTATTAATATGTAAGATAATAAAAAATATTAATGTAAATATATTATAAGCAAAAAAAATTTTTTGGTATATGAAAATCGTCATTCAGGGAGAAAAAAAGGATTGGAAAACAAAAAATCTATAATATAAACATATAAATAAATGTTCCATAAAAATTGGAAAACTGAACCGGAAAATTGTATATGACTGTTTGGGTTGTAAGGGAAAATATTTATTTGTTTTTAAGCTTTAAAGTTTAAATCAGATTTTTGATTAAAATTTCTTTTTTTTTTTTACTATTTTTCAGTAGAAAATTATTTTATAGCTTAATTTTTTTTTAAATGAAAATTAAACCGATTATATTTTGAATTTGATTTTTCTAGTTTTTTTAAAAAGAAAATGTTAAATTTTACGAATTTATGATTTTATGACATTTTTTTTACACATAGTTACCATACTAGTTGAAAAGGTCTCGTATACAATCTAATAAGGATTTTTGGCTTACCTGAAAATAAAAGAAAATTTAAGAAAATTAATTAATTATTTAATATAAATATATAATTACAAAATTATTTCAAATTTTTTAATAGTTTGTCAGTCTGGCAGTTTGCTAGCGATATAATTGCCATTAATTGAAAAGTTATAAATAAAAAATTAAATATTTTAATTGAAAATAGTTAAACGATCAATTAAAGACTTAAATATTGGATTAGGCATTAGAAAAATATTAGATTTTCGACTTATACATTTTCCTAAAATTTTAAAAATTGTATCAAATTTTACAAATGGCTAAAATTTTTACAACTAAAAAGTGAAAATGATTAAAGCAATTTTCTGAAATTATGAATTTACAATTTGTACGGCTAGTGAAGTCCAATTAATTTTAAGTTTTTGGGCATTCCAATATAAATTTACTATCGAATTTTTGTTTTTTAAATGAACAACAGCGAAAAAGCTGAAAATTTTAATTACTTTTCTCGTGCAAATTTCACAAAATTATAACAAATTTTTTGAAAAAATGCAATTTTTGATAAAAAAAAACATAAAATGAAATATTTCGAATCAATTAAACCCAAAATTTAGGTCAGTATTTACGTCATGATAGTAGAATGAATATATTGCATAGCATAGCCCAAATCAAATATGAATATTCACTGCTATCCACAATTTGTTTGTGAAACTCATTAAATATTGTAATTCCCAAATTCCCTTTTTACATGAATAATTATTAATAATTCAATTCCCCTCTGTGTTGAAAAAAAAATCATATCAAAAATATCTCATTAACCAAGGAAATCAAATAATAATTAGTAATATTTTTTAAATATAAATTTTTAAACTCTTTTTCCCCTTGTTTATTTAATTAAAATTATTTATGATATAAAATTAAGTATTTATAAAAGTTTTATATTAAATATGTACATTAATTTTGAAGAAGAAAAAAAAAATAACATACATAAATAAATCAATAATTTAAATTCATGAAAAAAACATTAAAAATTTATTTCATTAAAAATTCTAATTTCATACATTAAAAAAAAAAAAAGAATTTCCGCATTTTTAAGTTCATTTACCTGGCTTTTTTTCTTAACATTCAATTACAATACAGTAAAAATTTATTTAATTACATTAAATTATATGAAATTTCAGTCACATAAAAAATATATTTTAGAATTTCAATTGCTAATTTGTTAGCATGTCTCAAACTAAATTATGTACATAAAAAGCATAAAAGCAAATAAAGTAAATTAATATAAAATGTCAATTTTCCATTTATACACATACTGTGTATTATCTTGATTATCTCTGCGTATTTTAGCTTAACACGAAGAAACTGAGAAATGTCAAAAATCTCAGAAAACTTTAAATTAAAAAAAAAAAAAAGCAATTACGAAAAAATCGAAAATATTAAATTTTGTAGACAGGTGAAAAAATAATCAGCACTTTACTATAAGTATTTTATATGTGTTTGAGTTTTTTGATTTAAATGAAACTATTATTAGTTTGCCGTCATCATCCAACCAGGTGAAATATAATGGCGGAATTTCTATATTACTTAGCTGTGCTGAATGATATATAAACGATGGAGAGCCATTTTTGTTTAGAGAGAATGACTCTGTCCACTCTACTAATGTACACATTCACATATACTCAAGTAATGAATATATACCTTATTGTTTACCTGTCAATTTTTGATTTTTTAGATAGCAAATTATGTATTATTATTAATCTATAGTTTAAAATATAAACATAACGTGCACGATGCTTGTCCGCACCGCAGTGTCTCTATCTCTATTATGTTTGCATAGGTAGGGTAGATATGTGTAGTGACACTATTATTATATTGTGTCTAATAAACAAGTTTTTCATACACAAACAAAATCGTAAATTTCTTGGAATGCACAACTAAATATTTGTTTTACTAATCATAGATTTTGTTTGTGGATCAATGATTTTCGAGTCAACAAGAGACAGAAACTTAGAAAAATAGTTAGTTAAAAAATGTTGAAATTCTAGTTTAATTATTATATTGTATTTTTAACTGCAGTAGACTAGAAGACGGCAATAAACTCATTAAAAAATATAATTGTGTAACAAAAACTTTTTATATCATTTCATGATTAATGTGGATAGAAAACTTCTTAATAAAACTGGGCTAATAAATCAGACATTAAATAATATTTTTTAAATTTGATATTTTTATAATTGAATAATTATACTGAATTTTCAGTTTATTAGTAAATAAGAAGTTTTGAATCCACATACACGTTAAATAATTAGAAAACCAGGTGAAGATTTTCAAATCATAAAATTTTGTAATTTTATAATTGGATTGAGATATTATAATTTTCAAATAATTTTAGTCAAGATAAATTAAATATTTAATTAGGTAAAATTGATTTCCAAAGAAAAAAGTTGGTATATTTTTGATGGAGTTAATTACCATAGCAATTAAATTATTAATTAAATTTCAACAATTTTCAAAAAAAAAAAAAAAAATCAAAAAGTTATGCTCGAATTACGCTTCAGTTTTTGATTAAATATTATATTAAAATAATTAACATAAATCATGTTAAGAAATTTATTAAAAAGATTATAATTAAGTAATTTAATTTTCAAATATTTAGAATTTGAATTTTCTTTAATAGATAAGCTTAAATAAATATTTGCTTAATTTAAATATAATTTTCAGAAAATTTGTACGTTTTTAAATTTTCCATTAATTAAAAAAGCACCTACTATACAATGATAATAAATAAACTAATAAAATATTCAAAAAATAAAAATGTTAATTAAATTATTTAGTTGAGTTTAAATAATTTTTTAAAAGAAATTTTTACTGAAAAAAAAATTAATTGTATTATTTTTCACAGAAAAATACATATACATAAAAAAAAATATCTATCTTTGTACATAAAATCAAATTAGAATTTCCAGAAATTGAAATTTTTCAATTACTTATATAAATAAATTTTTTTTTAAGGATTTATTCGGTGGACTATACAATTTTTTTTTAACTAAATCGATTTTATAATATATGATCCAGGACAATTTCAATTTGAAATTGACTATAAATTTATTTTTTACAACACATTTTACTGAACTGAACACCACTTGTAATATAAATGGAAATGCAATTTCCTGGAGCAATGCAAAATGAAGGAAAAGTGTGTTAAATATTTTTATAGAAATTTAACAAATAATAATTGAAAAATTTTATCACAAAAGATTACCTCAAAATTGAACTTTAAAGTTTAAATATTAAGTAAAGGAAAATATTCAATTTTGGAATTTTAGCACAGCGAGTTCCCACTGAAAAGTGTCTAAGACTTTATTTACAGCAAATCACAGTGCATCCTTTTTTGGTCTAAAACATTGGTCTGACTTGTTAGTAGTTCTCTCCAGCCTCAATAATTTCAATTAATCATCAAATTTCCTACATTTTTACTATATTTTAAAATTGAGTATAACTCCACTAATTTTAGAAAATTTCTAACAGGTAGACATATCTCCATATCGGACTATTGAGCCAAAAGAAGTAAACTAATTGTTAATCTTCTTCATGACAAAATCATAAAATCAATTTTAAAAATATTTATGTTAATAGTTTTTAATAAATTTCTAATATATCTCAAATATCGTACTTTGTAATTTGAATAGAATTTAATTAAACTGAAAATATGAAAATTATAGAATGTGAAATTATTATTACTATAAAAATATTTTCACTCTCTCAAACCACTTTTTCTATTTAACACAATTTTTTTAATAGCCTACTTTTAGCTCTGTTTACAGATTTTCATTCAATTCATTCATTTATCTACCAATAACAAAAACATCATAGGATAGGATATAATCAATTTACTTTACATTTATCTATCCCCTCTTTTGTATTATATATATAAAATGAAAATTTTTTAATTAAAATCATAAAATTAAACTATATCATCTATGAAACAACCAACAGAAGAAAAAAACTAAATATGGTTTCATTATTAAATTGTAAATTTCCATCTATGTTAGAGATGCTTTTTCAATACTGAAATTCAATGCTCTCCTCTATGAAAATTAATTTTAAATATACTATATAATGTAATACACTATTATTATGTATACTTGAATATATCAGCATGTGTTGCTTGCTTGCTGCTACTATGGGGTTTCAGATAAATTTATTATTCAAAGTTATAATATTTGTAATTTAATAGAGGGAAAAAGCTTAAACTGAATATATGGACACATGATGCTCTTGATATGCAAGTTTTTATATATATGTGCGAAAATTGTTTATAAAAATAACAATAATATAGAGAAATAGTTTTAATAGTAAAATTAAATTAGTTTAAATGAGTGAAAATAATATTTCTATATATAATTGTGCAAAAAAAAATTATACATTTTATAATTTAAATTAAATTGGAGAAAATAAAAATAATACTTTAATTTTATTTTGTAAATTAAATTGAAAAATTTACTGGAAAACAAAATTTATAATTATATTTTGAAATTGTTTTTATTAAAGTTGGTAAGCTTTAAATTAGTAGACCACAATCGAATTATTTTATTAGGTTAATGAATTTAAATAGTCACAAAATCGAAATTGTATTTAGCATAAATTTTCAAATATTTTTTATTGAAATATTTAAAATATTCTTTAACCTTTGTGTGAAAAATTCAATCCCTTTTAAAAGCATTTTCGTGTTATTATTTGTCCACTATTATGTAATTAACCTCGAAAATGTCAGCAAAAGACTTGATTTAATTGAGTTCATATTATAAGAGATTTCTTTATATAGATCCATTAATCTTGTGGGCAAAAGGATTGTATATTTGTATATTTCGAAAAAGCATACTGAGTGTGCCTAAACCTTACAACAGTATAACTTTATTAATTAATCATAAATCAAGATGTCTAATACAAAATATATCATTGTTTACAATCAAATATCTCCATAAATCCAGAACACAGTTTGAACTCTTCTATAATTTCCCTATGTTACTTTTCTAACAATTATTTAATGTTAATTACACAATATTGTATACAGTGTCAAAACAACAATTCAAGTAATCGATCATTTCTGCTTTGTGAATACTTAAATAGTTTATGGTTAAAATTTTTGTACGATATAGAAACTATTATAACAAAAGTTTGGCACCATCCTCAGACAGGAAAATATTACGATAAAAATGTAGAAAATCTGTTGAGTTTGGCATATAACAAAAAAATAATTTATAGTCATAAAATACCCCATCGTTTCTATACCAAAAAAATTGTTAAATATGAAACTAAATTACAAACAGTTTATATTTAATAATATTATCATTTAATTCAAATAAATAATTATATCTGTTAGAAATTTAATAGACCAAAACGAAAAATAAATAAATCTTTTATAAAAAATTGACAGCCTGGTAAAAATGATCAAATAGAAAATGCTTAGAAAAATTCTATGTCGATATTTTTCCTATACGTGAAATTTTAAATGACATGTTTTAAATAACCCAAAATTTATCATTTCAATTCGTAAAATTAAAAAATGTATATGAAATTTTGATTTACATTAAAAGAAAATTATGTTTACTATTAAAGGACATCCATTCCCAAAGTAAAACAAAAGTAAACAAAAAATTATAAAAAAAAAATTTGTGTTCTACTATACTTGAATAATTCTTTTTAAATATTTAAAATTTTATAATCAAGTCAATCAAAACAAAAAAAATTTATAATTTCGAAAAAAAATATATGACATAAAAATTCGTTTTACCCAAGGGTGAACGTAAAATGGAAACCTTTTTTTCACATAAAAGATCATTAAAAAGATTTTTCTTTATTATTATTATTTCGTTATAATTCTTGTAGGGGGAGTTTACACAATGTATAAGGACATTTTTCTTATTCTTTTTAATTTCAAACAAATAAAAAAATATGAAATGCTCTTAAGTTTTGCTTTGTTTCAAAAAGAAATGAAAAACTTTTGACCAAATAATAATAAAAACAAAAATTAAAAATTCATACTTAAATAGAATTTTGAAATATAACCTAACTATATAAGTAAATGTATAATAAGGATTTTATTTTTCTAAGATTGTCAAGGGAGAAAGAAAGGACCATTTTAGTCAGGTGATTTTAATAATTTACAATATTTCTTAGTAAAAAGGTTAAATATTGAAAACTTATGGAAAATCTTTTACAGGTTTTGTTATCAGAAATATTATTGTAACTACACTATAAAAAGCTTAAGGTATTGTTTGAATAATTGTATTTTTTTGGTATACTTAAAATAATAAAGGACTTTTTTTTATTAGTATGTACATAAAAATAAATGAAGAGGAATTTCATTAATTTTGATGAAATAGAAAATTTTTTATGTTTTAAATATAGAAAATCGGATTTTAAACATCAAAAGAAATTTATATTTATATTTTTAGTTTATTTAGCACTCAACTACCTTCAATTCAACTCCATTTATTTATTAGTTCCATTGTGAATGTTCGTTCAACTATATTTATAGTAGACGAAATACTTGAACTTTCAAAATATATTTTAAATATTTAATATTTAATCTTGATATAAAAACAAGTTATAATATTATTATACTAAAATCTATTTTTTATACAATTTTACTCGCTGTGCAATATTTCCTTTACCCAAGGACACTTTTTATTTATCATATATAATTTTCATCTTTTTATGATATCTGGATATATAATTCATCTATCAGACTTTATAATCATACCCCCCCCCCCTTCTTATAAAAAAAATAGTATTTGAAAAACCATAATCAAGAACTGTACAACCAGCAGCCAAGTATATTTTCTATCCATTAAAATTTTCTATTATACGAAATCCATTTTTCTGTTATCGTTCCATTGAAATTTTCTTCAAAACTTAAAAAGTGTCATAATATTTTCTTACTTTTTACTATACACACACAAATGATACATATATATTTTTAAATATGATAGTATTCCTTTTTAATACCTTTTGAGAAAATGTCACCGTTTATTTATATATATATTATAATTTCCACTTCAAGGATTAATTTTCCAAGCAAAAGTATAAAACTTCCAATTTTGTCTGGTAAGATAATCATTATTTGCATTTTGTGTGCTGATAGTGACAAGGATTAGAATACTTAATTATAATATACATTATATAATATTATGTATATATAAAATAAATCTTTTAGTTGGATAGATAAATAATAAAGAGGAATAGACAAAAGGACCATTGGCTGCTGCGTAACGTATAGTGAGATAGTGAAACGTAATGATATAGTAAAAAAAATGTTAAATATAATTTTCTTTAAAATGTAAATAAAGAATTTTCTACTTTTTCCCAAGAAACTTTAATGCAATTTTATTGTGTGTGTGTCTGTGTTTCTGTTCTCCTCTCCGGAAAAAAAGCATAAATTTTCATAATTTCTGAGATATATTAAAATTTATCTTTTTGAAAAACAAGTTTATAATAAGAAAATCTGAAGGTATTAAAAAAGTAATACTGGAAGAATTTTCGTTATTATATAAACATTTTAATAAGAAATTGAGAAAGTTTTTGAATAAAGATTTTTTTTTTGTTTTATATATTATGAAAATTAAAGTTTTTGTTTTCTTTTTTGGATTGGTTACAAAGACAATTTAATACCACAAAGTTGTAAAACCGCAAAAAGAGAAACGTTACATAATATAAAATATCTGAGCATTATTAAGAAAATAGTTTATTACTGGATGAAGAAGAAAAAAAATGAAAATTATTACGAAAAGTTTTTTATGTTGACATTTTAGATTTGCAAAAATTATTTATAGAAGTTTTGTTTAATTTTAAAATGAGAATATGTATTTTTTTTTTTGGAATATGGTTAATAATAATGATGACACTTCTAAAAAGGATTGCATTGATAATTATATAGTAAACTATTTTAAATTAGCCAGAAAATTGTTATAATTATTTCGAGTATAAATTTAGAAAAATATTTCAAATTTTGTGAACAAATTGAATTTTAGTTAAATAGTAATTATGTGGATAAAAATTCGTTAGCAGTTAAATAACAGTTTGTCAAGAGTTATATTTAGAAAGGACATTCTCGTACCGTGATAATAAGTTTAATTCAATTTTCTGGTATTTTGACTAGCAGGACAGACAGTAACAAATCAACAAAACTAAATTAACCAATGCACCCTGATGTCGACTGGTTGCTGATTAAACTACCATAAAAACAAATGAAAACATTGCAGTAGTAAGATCATTTGACGTTAATAAAAACGACCATATTCCCTCCGCAGTAGTTGATATGATATACTCTGATAGCCCAGTACTAAACGATTGCAGCCATGAGTGACTTTTCTCCTTATAACTTGTACTCGAAGTGACATAGAATTAGTTATTCTGAAATGCTGAGTACGAAGTACATAGAAGTTCAATAATTTTTTTTTTCCAAAAAAATAGTAGTAAAAAAGAATCTTCTATAACCAACAACAAAATTACATAACTTTCCACTTTTATTATATTACTTCACTTCATATTTCAGAATTTCAACTTTTCCGGTTTACAAAGTAAAAAAATTTTACTTTCTAATCAATAAATTTTTAATTTTTTTATGTTGTTGTTTTTTTTTTAAAAAAAAGTTCATTAACAAAAAAACAATTTTACATAAAAGCATAAAAAAAATTTACGTCAAAAAATAAATAACAAATTTTATATAAATGTATAAAAAAACGACCATGCATTTATATACTAAAATTACTGTTTTTATGAGAAAATCATTGTTGTGGAAAATCGCAATTGTACATAAAAAAAAACTTTATGTAGATACATAATTTTCTTTTGTTATGTACAGAAAAAAGAAAAGAGAAACATAGATTTTTTTTTATTATCTTTTTAGATACTTTTATAGTTTTTTGACTACTATTTTTTTTTATGTCTAAACTTTTTTCAAATCTCACTTTTAAGTTTATGTTATTTCGGCATGAAATGCAATCATTTTTGAATACGAAAAGAAAAATTGTTTGAAAAAAATAAAATGGTTTTCATTTTTTTTTTTTTGTGAATTAAACCGCAAAGAAAAATGTAAAGAAGGTGAAATATTTTTTTGACCGGATAACCATAGTAAATTTCTATTTATATAAACTGGAAAATTTGAATGTTAAATTGTCGAATAAAAATGATAATTAAGAAAGAATAGAAAATTAATTTTTTTTTTCATTTCCTTATAATTTAACATTAATTTAAATTATATGGTTAAGTACAGGAGATTATTTTCACTTTTAAATATATTTGGTTAAATAATTTTAAAAATAATTGTTTATAATTAATAAAATTGAATAGAAAAGTTTGCAATTTGGATTTTAAAATGGACAGACAATTTTTTTAAGGTAAATTTGAAAATTTTTAATTAAATTTTACTATAAGTCAAAGACGTTTATATATTTCATAAATTAATGTGATACATAAATTTTATTGCAATTGCAAATAATCAATTCTAAGAAGAATTAACACAATTTTTCTTGGCAATTATTTGAACAATTTCGACAATTTAACATCAAATAAATCGAAATTATTTAAGTTTAATTGAATAATTTCACTAAAAAATCACAAAATTTAAGTATAAATAAATGTCCAAAAAAAAACTTTAAATATTTTGTTTGTCTTAACTGAATTTTTAGTAGATTTTATTTAGTTCCAGTTTATTTTTAAAACTCTTTAAAAAAAAAATTATGCTGTTCTCCTTGAACTAGAAACATTAAAATTATTGAACCAAAGATAGATTTAGATTTTGTAGCAAAACTTTAATCAGAAATACTTATAATATAAATCTAAAATGGAAATATTATTAAAAATACTTAAATTTCATTCAGATTTAAGTTAAACACAATTTCAAGTACATATCTTAATATGCACAAAAATGAATTATTTTTATTACCAAAATTTGATGGTCATTTAAGTAATTAAAAGCAGAAAACTGAAAACTAATTTCTTCAATTCAAAGTTACGTGTAGTAAATAAATATTTATTTTACTATTTAAACTAATTCTTATGTAAATTTGTCAAATTTTATATATATTTAAATTTTCGAGAAAAAAAAAACAGATTTTGATTTGAAGGCAATGTACTTAAAGATATCTTTAACCTCAAAAAAAGGTTATTGAAACTTTTTGAGACGAAAAAAAAATCTATAATTTAAAGTTTCTTTAATTTTGTAAAGAAAAATTATAATAATAATTTCTTTGCTATTTAATTTTCTTAAAACTTGCTAATTGAAAAACAGAATTTGTTTTGTTTAATTGGCGGGAGAAGCTTTTTGAAAATTTTCTTTAATTTTAAATATAATCTGAGAATATTGGAAATCGGATAACGAATAACTTCTTTAATTTCAATTAGTGTGCCAAAAATCATAAAAAAATATGACAATTATCGTATGCAAAATAAAATTATGAAATATAATATTATCATAATTTTCAATTTACATATGCAAAAAAAAATTTCTTTAAATAAATATTTTCTATTAATTTTTCAATGAAACTCATTAAAATTTGACAACAAAAATTTGTCAACGAAATTATTTAATTATATATTTTTTCTAATAATTCTATCAATTAACATTCCCCTTATTTTAGTTTGTCTGATTGGTTGGTTGTCATCTTTTGAAGAAGTATACACAGAAATTAATGAAGATGATTGATAGAATTTTAATTAATAGACTAACTTAAAAAAAAAAAATATTTTAAAAAACAAAAATGAAACTTTAAAAACTTGTTGCTCTAAATATTAATTTTAATTTTAAATAACAATAAAAAAAAATCTGAAAGTTTTTTTTTTAAATGATTATATTTTAGAGCGTGACATTTCAAAGTAAATAATGCCAGCAGCTAACAAAAAATTATTAATAGTTTTTTTGGCATTCAAATGGATAATATTGAAAATCTTTTAGAATTGCAAAGTAAAAAAAAATATTATGGTGAAAAAGGATTAACTATAATAAAAGTAAATTGGTTTCCAATTGTCTGACAGCAAAACTTATTATATAAATAATAATTTATATATACTTATATATATTTTTTTGGCATCTAAAATCAAACTTTCAAAATGCACACAAATTGAAACCAGAAAAATATATTCAAAAAACCAAAAAGTTGAAGTGTTAAGTTCAAGGAGAAATATTCAACATAAAACCAAAATACCTTTGATAGTTTTCAAATTATTAGTTGTTGATTTTTTTTTTTTTTTTAATATTTCTTTTTGTTTATCCGCGAAAATTGAGGTTAAAAAATTATAAAAAATCGTGAATGAAAAATAACTTAAAAAATTTTATATAGAAACTTGAAATTGGGCCATGAACCACAAAACTTTTTTTAATGTTTGGTTTTCTTTTATTCTTCGTTTTTGGAGGAAATTGTGGTAAAAAATTGTAACAATGAAAATTGTATTTCTCATATTTGAAAATTGCAATAAAAAAAAAATTCGAAGAAATAAATTTTTATTCCTGTGGGAAAATTTTTTAGATGGTGTGAAAATTGTTCAAAATTTTTTTTTTATAAATTTTATGGGTGCACTTGTAAAGTTGTTTGTTAATATAAAATTCAAAAAGTATAAAATTTTACAATAATTTTCAGTAAGGAATAAGAAAATTATAAATTCTGGAAAGTTTTATTAACTTTTTAAGTATAGAGTTTTTCTGAGTCCTTTATAAGGATAATCACAGACAAATTGCGAAAAATGTTATTTGAATTTGTTGCAGACAGTCAGTCAGTAATATAATTTTTCTTCTTTTCGTGCTGAGAAAAACTGAATTTTAGAATTTTGTAAAATAAACGATACTTTAGGATCGCCATTAATTCTGATCCTTAATTGTATCAGAAACAAAAATTATTTTTAAATTCATTTATAATTCTTTCTTTACCAACATGTCAAGTAATAAATTGAATTAGGACAAATATTACCTTAATAATTCTTAATTTTTTCCAGGTTGTCACAGTACATTAAGTGTATACATTATTTCTGGTCATTTTATGAGTCATTTTCAAAAATTTACAACTTAATAGAAAATTTTTTTATTTATATATTTTCCTATAAAACTGAAAGAATTTCTGAAAATATAAAATTTCCTTCTAAAAATATTTTTTGCTGTTAAATTCATTACATAAATTTACAATATTCTGATAATAAATTTTCATTTCTTATACAAAAAAAAAAAATCTCATAAATCAAAATTAATTCAAAATTTACAAAAAAAAATTCCGGTAATATAAATCTAAATCCAAGTAAGTTACACTTAAAAGTGAAATAATATTAAAAAAAAATTCAACTTTTTTTTCTCTTCCTTTTCAACTTTTATTTAAAAATAATTCAATCTATAAAATATACAAGAATTTTCTTCTCTATATATTTCCTTTCTGCCTTATAAGAAGAAAAATTAAATTTCCATATGAATATTTCCTTTAATTCCTCCCTTTAACAAAATTCTATTAAAGGAGAACCAAAAAAAAAAAAAAAACACTTCATTGAAATTCAAATTTTTGAAAATGAGAAAATAAGGAAAATTATTCAAAATATTTTTATATACAAATTTTTTTTACTTTTTTATTGGTTTATGTTCAAAAAAGAAAATGAAAAATTAAAATTTACATGAAATATAAATAAATAGTAAATCCAATATGTCATGAAAGGAATTATTTTAAATCAGTTAAAAATAATCAAATATCAAAGTGAAATTGTTAAAAGAATATAAAGAAATTGTTTTTCATTTGAATAATTCAGAATTTCAATGAAATTGACCACATTTAATTTCCCCAATCCAACAAAAATAAGTAATCTGTTTAATATTATTTGTGTTTTATGGTATTTAAAAGGAAAAATGTTTAAGTAAGTATTTTAAATTGTATTTTGTATGGTTTCATATTCTAACAAGTGTAACTGAGGGACACAATTCAATGTAAATACTTATATGCAAAAGGTGAGCTAAGTTAATTGAGCTTTTATTATTTAGTATTTAAAGGTAAAACCTCTGATTTTTTTAAAAGGTAAATAACAATAATTGTAAGCCAGATTAATTACAAATTTATTTATAGAACATTAAATGTTAGGAATTGATTTGCTAACAATTTGTAATAAATTCGTTTTTTCTGTTTGGAATATTAGTAAAGCGTGAAAGAAATATTTCGAGGTTAATTGCTAAATAAAATCAATTTATTATTATAGAATTTGGTTTTGAATTACTTTATGTACTTTTTTCTAACATTAGAATTACTCTAGCGGTGAACGAAATTACAATTTTACAAGTTTTTGAATGTTTCACTGAGTATCACTGAATTTAAAATATAATTTATAAACAAAATTATAGAATTTGTCAAGAAATCTATCTATATGCATATATTTAATAAAATCATTTACGACATATTGAAAAAAATTACTTAATCCAGTCGAAAATTACTAAAATTTCGGAATTAATTACCGATGAAATACGCCAATCAAATTTAGTTTATATTACTATAAAATATTGAAAATTATCTTATTCTTATGAATTATAGTATATTCGTGTAAGAACCTAAATAATTACCGACGTATTACATCAGTTCCTTTATTACTTAATAACATGACATATTACTTCTGTAATTTACTACAAGTAATATCAATTACTAATATACTAGGAATTACTTAATAATTAATATATTTCTCTGAAGATAGTTAACTGTGGTGAGGTATTCAAAATTATTACTGCGGTTAAATTATTACATTACGTAACATTTAGGTACTAATTACGGTAATAAATAATATTTTACTTGAGTTTTTGAGGAAAAATAGATCAAAGTGTTAGATCATTTTTGATTTACAAAGTTAATTTTTGAATTATAAATTCCCGGAATTATGTAATAAAATTGCAAAATGAAGTGAAATATTATAAACTATGAAATGTAGTCAAAACGAATAACTTAAAATGTAATTTACATAAAACTCTGTAATTTTTTGTATTACACGGGAACTCTAAATTATAAATTTTAATTAATCTGTCAAAATTACCATACCTATACTTTTGAATTGTGTTTCTTTTTAGCAATTAATTAACACAAAACTGTCAACTTATCATCATAAACTTTTATACAAATTTCCGGAAAGTCCTTTTTTTTTTTTTAATTTTATTTGATAAATCCTTCTTTGTACATAATTGGATAATTCCTTCAATATTTCTTTTTCATGGTTTTTTTTTTTTTAATATTGCAAAAATAAGAAAAACGTTTTGTACATAAATCAAATGTGGTGGCTATACAAAGAGCATTAGAAAACAAATTCTGACATTTATATAATATTTCTTTTTTGTTTTGGATTTGTTTATAGTAGCGAATAAATATCCTACTTTCTAAACTGACATCCAATTATTACATAAAAGGCTTTCTTTTCTGGATATCAATATAAAAAAAAAACATATCCAATTTCCATCAAGGATAACGCAACAAAAAAAGAATAAAAAATATTATTCAAAACTTTTTGTTATTCTTACCAAACCAACCACCCACTGCAAAATATAAAACCTTCCAAGGACATGGAAAAAATTTTCGTTGTAAATATTTTTTTAACCTTTTTTTTATAACTGGACGATATTTTTCGTTCAATTTTTATGTTTTTATTTGAAGCAATAAAATTTATATAAATTCATTAAGTATGCAGACCACAAAATATTTTTTTTTTTTTTTTTTTTTAAAAACTTTGACGTTTTCTTTAGTGGTAAACAATAATTTTTCGTTTATTTCTTTCTTCTGCTTTTTTTTAAGTTCCAGAATTGATTTCTTTCTTTCGTTTTTTGTTATTAGTACAGTAAAATACTGAAAAATTGTGGATCATTATAACTAAAAGCTTTAAAAAAAAAAATTAAAAAACAGAAATTACCATTACAAAGGATCATAAAAAATTGAAATTCTCCTTTTAGCTTTTAGGTATTATACATTTTTAACATTAAAAAAAAAATAGTGTAATAAAAATGAATTTTAATCTTAAATTTATATGAGTGAAAAATTAACACCATTATTTTTTTTCTTGTGTATATTTATTATAGGTTCTAACCAACCAACAAAAAATCGCCATTTAAATAAAGCAATAAATGGAAAATTGGTAAAAAAAAAAGGTAAGCGAAAAAATTTTGTTTGTGGTCATCAAAATATGTTTCTGTTTAAAATGAAGAGCGTGTGTTGTCAATTATTTTAATCAGAATTTTTGATAGAATTGCAGAAAATAAATTAGTATTTTTTGTTGTTGTTAATATTTAATTTAAAAATTTACATTTTGAATTTTTACTAAATACTTAAAAGTAAAGTGTAAATTGTGAAAAGGTTCATTAACGTTTTGTAAACTAGAAATACTAAAAGAATTATTTTACTAAAATGATCTGAGATCTGAATAAATGAATGACGTATAATTTTAAATTGAGTATTTTTTTGTACGAGGTCCAAATTATTAAATTTTGTAAATCTGTATGACAGATAACGTCAATTTCTCTAATCTAAATTTGCTCAAATTTCCGAAACAAAAATTAGATTTATAATTTAATTATACAACAATTTTGACAAAATTTCACTAAATATGATTAACACTTGACATTAGAATTGTAAATGACATTTTCAAATTATGCCAAATTATCAAATAATTACTGTCATTGTCAAATTTTGACATAAAATCAAAAATAATCTTATATGTACCTATATCAATTATCAAATTTTGATTCTACTCAGGGAAATAATCTAACATGACAATTTCCTTTAAAGACATAATTTCGCCGTCCCAATTTTCCTATGATTATAAAAAAAAAAAATTTTTTAACATTAAATATTTATGATACATACATGAAAAGTCTTTAATGAAAATTCCTATTAAAATCTAATATAGAGCCTTAAACATTAAAAATGTCGAATACATATTTCGCGTAATAAAAACAAAAAAAAATTGCTAAAACATCTTTTATACCGCCAAAAAATGTATATCCTTTAAATTTTATTTTTCACGATCGTATTTGTAAATCGTTTTACATAACAAGAGGAGGTGTGCAAATGAGAATATCCTTTTTTTTCGTGTAAGTATATAATTTCATTTATGGAAGCGAACAAAAACAAAAATTGGGGGATATTAAAATATGTTTAAGGACTTTTTATCTTTATGTATATACAATTTTTTTTTTCTTCTGTGTGGTAATTACGTAGCATAACAGCAAATTTAATACTCCTTTTTTGTTGTAATATGCCATATATAATTTTCGCGAACATAAATTTTTGTATAAGTTTAATAAAATTGCACAAATTTCCCTCTTTTTTTTTTTTGGTTGGTTGTTGTATCCTTAAAAATATATATTAAACCCTTAAAAAATGATATTATATTTTTTAACTATGTTGATGCCATATTGTTATATATTTTTTTAAATGTAAAAATTATGCTTTTATTTTTCAGAATTATAAAAAAGAATTAAGTATAATCATTTATATTTTTTTTTTCGGCAAAAATTTATACTCGAATTTTAATATTTTGTGGCAGGTAAATTAATCGTGTAGGTTTTTATAGTATATGTAACAGGAGTAACAGGAACAATAAGCAATCCTTTTGTTGCAGTAAATATAAATGCCGAGGGGAATATCATCATCATAATAAAAAATATATATATATTTATAATAGAAATTTTAAATAAAGGATTTTGTTTGTTGATTATATAATAAAAAGAGGATATTTTGAGTGTGATGTGTGATAGTGTGAGTATATTTCAATAATTTTTTTGTGTTATAATTTTCAAGTAATTTTCGTTTAATGTTATACAGAATATTAAATGATTTTTAAATTTGAGGGGTAGATCAAATGTGAACCAAAACTACTGTATACTGAATTGGTTTATATCCGAGCAACATTAGTTAGTATAAATCAAAAACTTGGTTTAAATAAAATTTTAGCTAAAATAATTTAAGTTGAAAATTTCGTTCAATTTTTGATCGCTTACTGAAAAAATTGATTGTTGTGAATTTTATTAAATTTGAAGCACACAATTTAACATCATTTTAATAATATTTATGTATCAGTGATTTAATTAAATTATATTAAGTAACATAATTGTACAGATAATGTAAATCAAATCGGAAAATGTTAAAAAAATTGAAAAATATAGAGAATCAGTAGTTTGTCTCTGTCATTAATGACAAGTTTTGATTAACATATCATAGGACAACTTTCTATCTACCTGTGAAATTTCCTATGTTCCTATATACTTGTGTAATAAACTGCAAATTGACGGAATTATGGTCTAACAAATTTTCCAAAATCGTCAAATTTGAATTGGATTACAAATATTAGAAATTATTTTATTGGAAATTCGACAAAAAATTTACAATTTTAATTGAAATTTTGGAGAAAAGCACATCAAAATCAATGGAATTCTTTAAATAGTATAATCTACGTCATTTTATCCTTCCATTACCTTAATACCATTTCTACTTTTTGCTGTTCCTTCTATATCTCTTTCTAATGGAGTGGTTTACCCCGTTTTTTCAACTCTGACATTAAAAGATTATACACATACATTTTGTTTGTATGTATATGAATTTTCATTAAAACATTTTACACTTTCTTTTATAAAAAAAAATTTCATTTTTTTCCCTCTTCCAATTTTATTTAAATCCCATTTTTTTTTATAATTTACTTTTATAGTCCCCAGAGATCCATAAATGACATTTATTTTCTACATTTTTGCTTCATATTTTTTTATATATTTTTGGTTCGTTGTTGTTCTTGTTCGTAATTTGTGTTAATCTATAAAAAAAATATGAATTTTTTTTACTAAAGTTTTCCGCATTTGAAAGTTTAAAAAAAAAATTCCAAAAACAAAACAAAAAAAAGGCAACTCTTCAATTTTTATCCTTTACTGTTTTATAGGCTTTTGCCATATTTTACTTATAACTTCATCATGATTTTTTTCTGTCTGTGGTAAAATGTTGAAAAATGACAATTTTCATATTTTAAAATTACATAAAAAAAAATGAAAATTTTCACATTAGGAACTTTATTTTTAAATTCATACCAATACATGCACAGAAGAGACCCTTTTTTTCTACAAAATTTATCCTTTTAATTTTCCCACCACACATGCAACAAAAAATAAAGAGAATTATTAAAATATAATTTTAACTTTTCTCATTTTTTTTCCATTTTCTGCTTGGCTTTTAATTTATGAAATTTTCCATTTTCATTCAAAATGTATGTATATACACTTCTATATAGAAAGTTGTGCATATAAAGAAGAGAATGAATATCCTTTAATAAGGATATATTAACGGGAGTACCGACAACGGCGTAATATGTAATATAATTATGCATAAATTATAAAGTAATACCAGAACAAATTTTTATTCATAAAAATTTCAAATGAGTTTTAAGTATAATACTAAAATAAAAAGGATGTACAACGTAAATTAGTCCTTTTTTGGTATTTAAATATATATATATAGTTTTTTATTGTAAAGAATTTAAATAAAATTGGATACAAAAATGTAGTACCGTAGTGGAAATTATAACTAAAGAAAAGGACGAATTTTTAAACGAAATATGAGACGAATCAATGTGGAAGAATTCAATAACTAATGACAATAAAAATAGATTATTGTGGGTGGTGGGAATATTAATAAATCACAAACGAAAGAGCATCGAATTATTAACTAATTTTGACTAATTTTTGGTTCAATTTCCACAAATTAAAGCAAAGTAAATCAATTTTTTAACTAAAGTGGATGAATATTCTCCAGAAAGTGTAAATTAAAATATTAATAAATACCTGATGCTACATTTCAAAAATTTAAATGGTAAAAGAAGATAATTTTCTCCAAGAAATGTACAGTGCTTTTCTGATTTTAAAACCATAGAATATTTTTTTGATTTTCTATGTTTTTGCCCAATTATACCAAAAAAAAAAAAAAAACAAATAATAATTTTTCAGACCATTAATTGTAAAATACTTAAAATAATTTTCATTTTATTAGTCACTTTATTTTGATAACTTAATTATAATAAATTAGACTTTGAGCTGACTTCATAGGTGCTATTACTTTTCACATTAATTGACAGAATCATAAAAAATTTTTAAGTAAATATTAATAAATCAAAATTATAATAGAATTGGTGTGTTTTCTAATTTTTATTGGATGAATAATAAAAAAGTTTAATGATTAGATTTTTAAACCTACCAGGATATAATTAAAATCTAAAACGATTTTAAGAACCAAAAAAATTATTCATATTTTATATTAAGAAAGGAAATTATGACTTATTTTCTCAATTATGAAATTAAAATAAAATTTATAATACTTATATAAAATTGTAATGAATAATTTAATCATTTTACGACATTTATTTAAGAATTAAATCGTATTTTTAAACACATTTTTCCCATCAAGGATACTTAATGTACATTGCACCCTCTTGTCATCAAACACGTTTGCTATTAAGCCTTGAGACGTCAAAGACGTGTACAAGTCATAAAAAAACATTTTACAATAATAATAAAAAAAGTAGCAGCGAAAATAGAATTTTTCTTTACCAATGTAAATGAGTCAAATCAAATATTTAACCTATAAAAGTTTCAATGGTTAAAAATTTTTTATTTGCATTTCTTCTGTATTTTTATTATTATTTTTGCATTTATATTTATAGTGGGTGGTGGGAAAAATAAATAAAATATACAGTGTGTAATAACAAAATGGACAAAAATCGAAAGTTTATTGTTTCTTTTTTCTTCTGTCGGTTAATGTGTCACAACACGACATACAACAAAAGCCACAAAACATATAAACAAATAAGAGTTTAGTAGAGGATCGTATTTATTTTACATCTTTAAATAAATAGTGTGTGTACATAAAAGGAGAATGTGTGAAAAACATGAAAATCCAGACGGAGAGGACAACAAAAATAAAATCGAATTTTATTTGATTTAGTTAATTTATTTTTTTTTTTTGTTGCTTCTACAATTTCTTTTTTATTTATTTATATTTGGATTTGTGACCATGAATCTTTTATGTACTGGTATTTTGTTTTTGTGTCAACATAAAATAAAATGATGAAGTTTTTTTATATTATTATTTATATATTTTCTTAACTCTCAAGAAATTTCTCATGCATTTTTAATAATACTAATGACAATTTTGTTATACAGTAAATTCTCGGATATAAATGATTAAAATAGTTATTTTCAATTGATTTCTGACTAGATGATATTTATGTATACTTAATCATTATTTTGATCATTTTGGTCCATATAACATCATCATTTTTACTATTATTCGAATATTTATTACTTGCAGTTGTTGCTTTTCATTTAGAATTTTTTGTGTTATTTTGCGTATATAAAACCTTTTTCGGTTTCAGACATGTCAATAATCAAAGTCAAGAAACCATAAGGAAATGTGTATGTCAAAGAATGAAAGTCAAAAGAGCCATGTATGACATATAAAAGGACTTTAATTTTAAAATTAACAAGAATTTTGAATCAAATCTTTGTTTCTTGTTGAACAAAATTCATAATTCACCCGAATTTGACAAAGTTTGAAAAGTTAGACATAAAATATTGACATAAATTTACAAAACTACATGAACAGATCAAAAATTTACAAAAATATTTATATATGTATAATTTGTATAAATATTAATTTCCAAATTATCGAGTAACTACTATTGTCCATTTATTTATGTATATAATTGACCATATACATTTACTGCAAATATTATTATTGATAAATAAATATATAAATATTTAATAGTTGATCATCAGTCTTATATACATCTGTTTATTTATTTAACACAAATTTTAAATTAGATTATAAAAATAAAATGTCAATTATCGAGATATTCTTATAGAAATTAAGTCAAACAACTTTAAAAATAACACATAAAATTTATGATTTTTTAAGTGCTAATTTAAAATATATAGAAATTTATCATATATTTTCAGTAATAAATACAGTAAATTTTAAATATAAAAATTAATTTAAATATTAAATTTAAAATTACATAATTTCATTAATTGAAAAATGAAAGATATAAAAAAAATTTAATATATTTTTCTAATGTTGAGAATCAAAAAAAAAAAATTTCTAAATTAGAAAATTTGTTCCATAAAATTTTGTATAAAAAAAAAATAAAAATTATATTTTTAATATTTGTACTTTCGAAAGTCCCCCAGGAAAAAATTTTCAGTAGATGAAATTAATTTAATTTTAAAAACAACCAAAAATATATTTTTCATGTACATCACATACTTATATACAAAATTTTAACATTTCCAATAAGTAAATAAGAAAAAATGTAATTACAATGTAAAAGCCTCTAAGCTAAGTGTATAATATTTATTTGAAAGACAAGTTAAGTAAATTTTAAACATCAAATAATTAAATTTTCGAAAACAAAAAAAAAACATATTTTAGCTTGGAAAAGTTTTACTAGTACAAAAGTCAATTTAAAAAAAAAAAAAAAGTCTTTCTTATCAAATTTTTAGCACAAATTTCTACAATTATTTCAAAAATTCATTAATAATTAAAACTTTTTTTTTGACAATTTTTTTTTTGTGTTGTCCAAAGTTATAAAAACTTTTGTAGCTAACCACCATAAAAATTCTATGCTTTTCGTCTCCTTTTAAATCAAAAAAATTTAATAATCATTCTTCAATATTTTATGTTATTAAATTTCAAAATTCTAAAACGTAATTTGAAAAAATATATTGGAATTTTTGTGGTTCATATTTGAAATTTGAGACAACGTAAATTTTAATTTGTAACCTTCATTATTTTTCCAATAATCAAAATTTTATAAATTCAAATCACAATTTTTATTAAGGAATTCATTTCCAAAAATTACCCACAAAATTCAAAATATTTTGATTATTATTTCCTGTATATACTCACACAATTTACTTGTATACGTTACTTATAGAGAGTTCATGGAGATATGTTTTTCAATAATTCTTAACTTACCTGAAAAAAATTAATAAAAAGAAATAAAATTAATAAAATGATCAATAAATTATTTTTGAGTTTATAAAATTTATTTAATTTTAATATAAAACTAATTTTATTTTAAGTAATTTTCAATGTCATTTTTTTTTGGTAATTAAATTAACCATTTCTGTATTAGTGGGAGTGGAAAAATGCAGGTGGTTTTGATGAAATAGTTAAGGCCCTGCCTTTTTCAATTACGAAATAAATACAAATGTCTGTACGCCCTTTAGCTACAGATTTATATTCAAGTACACAAAAATTTGAATATAATTTACTACATCCAACGTTAATATAACAAGACAAATTTAATGTAACTATATTTCAAGCTGTTACCAAAAGGTACTGTTAATTATTCTATCTATTATTTAATCAACAGATCAGATATAAGATTACAATAAAGAAAATGATCCCGAAATTTTACGAAATGTGTAGAATTAAAAAATTGATAAACTAACGAGAAAAATATAGATGAAAATTTACCAAAATATCAATTAATCTATTTTTCTGGTTAATTTATCAATTGAACAAAAAATAAACATTTTGTCTAACTTCAAAAATCCTCTAAATTCTAAAAGGCAAAGCCTAACTTAATTATTCTCATATTAAATGTCAAAATATTGGCAATAAATTTATAGAACAGCTTTTAAATTGCAGCAGATGATAATCTATGAATTTTACAATTTCAAGTCATTCAATCATAATTTTTTGTATATAATATTTTGATTGACAAGGAATTAATCTGTACCAAAACTCAATAGTTTAAACATTTTTACAGGATTATTTTGGCCTAAAAAATAATGTTGACCTATTTCCAAAGGACATATAATGAATATTTGCAATACAACATAATTTTATCATGTTCCAAAACCAAACTAATAAAAAAAAACACATCCTGTCTATTATTATAAAAATTTTGATCAAATACAAAACTTCAAAAAATTTTTTCATTCCAAAACAATTTTTCCTTAACAACAAAAATACTGAATAATATTTTACCCCAAAAATTTTGTTTACCAATACATAAACCATTTTCAGATTGTATGATATTGTAACTTCCTTCTTTGTTTAGAAAGGTGGATTGGGTTGGGTTTTTTACCAAAAATAACTTTTATCTATACAAAACCATATTACATAACAGAGAGAATATTTTGTGTTCTATTATTTTCTAAAATTGCCTATGACAAGTTTTAGTAGCCATTATGGCTCTAGTGATATACCCAGAGCCAGACATAATAAAATATTCATAGAAAGCTTTTTATTTTAGATATTAGTTTGTCTTATCAACAAAATTTCGTAGACCATTTTTATCGTTACATAAAATGTCAAAATTAACTTTTATATTAAATGCATTTTTATTATATTAAATAAGTATGTCCTTTTTTATTCGTTTGATATATTATATATTATATTGAACACTTTTTAAACTGAAAATGACTTAACTACTTTTTGGGGCAGGGAGAGGACTATAGCAACATTTGTTTTTTTTTTTTGTTATCTGATTATAATTTTTTTTTGTGTGTGTGGAAATGTTCGATAATAAAAATGTCGTCTATATTGTAATTTGTTTGCTTTTTTTTTTACAAATTGTCACGTGATTTTAAATAATTTCAGGTTTTTGCACATATAAAAGAACAAAAAAAAAATTATTCACCCTCAATAATAATTTTTTTACAACTTAGTTAATTGAAGTGCCTGTCAATCAAATTAAACAAGAAAAATATTTAATTATATATTTTTTCAAATAAAATACAAATATAAGAATTATTAATTTTTATGGAATTTTAAATGAAAATAATTTTTTTAATAGATTTTTAAGTTTGAATGAAAATTGACGTCATTTTTAACTAAAAAAATTTTTTTTTTTTTTGAATCGTTCATTTATTTTTTATTAATTATTTCTGGGTAATTTGAAGTCTAATTTAAATAATAATTTGTCATTAAATTTTTGTCCTGATCAATGGATTTTGACAACAAATTACTTTCAAATGTGAAGATATCATCGAAAAATTGATTTATTGACCCAAAAATTGATGGATTTAACTGAAAAATTTATTTCCTATTAAGATTTTGACGAGAAATCATTTTACATAATTGGAAGACCCACAATTACTTATATTACAAATAATTTAAACTTTACATTAAATTAGCAAATAAATAAATTACAGCAGAAATATCTTATAAAAGAGCAAGTCTCAATAGAACCATTTACCTCCAACATTAATAATTTCTCTATTAAAAATTTATATGTCAAATGTGATCAAAGTATAATTTATTTTTATCATTTAATAATCAATTTATTCACGAAAATTTACAACAAATATTTATTTAACTATATTAATTATCAATGAAAAACTTGGAAAACCTTAAAAAAATACCAAATAAAAAAATAATTCCAAAGAAAATCTAAAAATACTCGAAAATTTATGCCACGAAATTTTATACCAAAGTAAACAATTTTTTTTTTATTTATGTTTACCTAAATAAAAATGCCAGTTTTTCCAGTTTTCCTCATCTACAAAAAAAAAAACAACAGAAAAACAAATAAGTATTTTTCAACAATATTTTTCCCAAGTATACAAAATCAATCATGAAAAACACCGTCAAACATAAGCAAAATATAGAGAAAAAAAGAAGGTAAATCATATTAAAAAATTTCCATTTTGTCGACATACGTCCCCGTAAATAAACATCAAATAAGCTTATTATATATTTGTAAACTTGTAATGACCTTCTTTCATCTTTGGTATACAAATAAGGAAAACCTTATGTATATTCCTTTTCCTTGTTCGTTAGTATCCTTATCAATAATAGCATTTTTTTTTTATTTTTTTCATCAAAATAATTCAAAAAAATATTTTTCCACCCACATTGGAGAGTATAAATATTATTTTTAGTCTTATAGACGCCACAGTTTGTACCTGTATCTTTCCGTCCCACCCACAAAATACCAGCGAAGGTAAATGAAAAAAGAAAAATCCTCCATTTTTATGGAACGGAAATCGAAAACGAATTGGTGGAATGTCTTTAAATATTTATTACGTATGTCATTCCCAGTTTGAAATAAATACATATGTATATATAAAATTAAAGAAATGAAAATTCAGTATATAAAAAAAATACTTCTAACCATCGGGAAATTCCTTCAATTTGTTTTTTTTTTTTTGGTTTTTCCAATTTTCATTTCTTTTTTTCCCCCAAATTTTATTCTGATTGCAATATTTCAGTCATCAGTCAAAAAAGGAGAGAAAAATTTAAAAATGTTATATGCAAAATTAAAAGAGAAAAAACGAAAATTCTGTCAATTTTTCTGACTTGGATTATTCACTTTTCCAATATATACTTATATAAAAGGAAAATTGAAAAAGAAAATGTTACGAAACATTATATTAAAGGTGAAATTATATTATTTTTTGTGGAAAATCATGTTTGGTTTTATTTTGTAGAAAAAAAAATAAATTAAAAACAAATATAAAGTTGAGAAAATTGAATTATATATAAGAAATAAATTTATTGATATTTTTTGGCACTTGGCAGTTTCCGTAATCGAATTTACATGCCTTAAGGATACTTTGTTTTTGGTAAGAAAATATTTATATTAAAATTAAAACTGAATTATTAAAGGGATAAGTAAATATAAATTATATTTATGCAAATAAAATAATTATAGTTCAAATTTATAGTTAGGTAATTTTGTTGTAGTATATATAGTGATTATTATCATCCACCATACAATAAATATCCTACTTTATGATCATCTTTTACAATTGCCATTTATTAAACATATAATTGAATTACGTCCTCTAATCCTCCTAACAATTTCAAAACTGAGGAAGCAAGCAAATTAAATCAGAAATTAATTTGTAAGAAAGTTTCTTTTTCCTTTCAATTTTACATTCTTATCTCTCAACTATAAAATGAATATCTGCAATATCACATCGTCTATCTAGTACATTATATATATTACTACCCAATCTAAATACCAATTCTGCCATTCCAACCATTTATTATCAGTAAAAATTATCTATCTTTAACATGAAACATTAAAATTATTAATTAGTTGTCACAAAAATATCTTATCTGAGGGAGCTAATATGCTTTTTCTTCAAAATTATAAGGATGAATTGGTTAAACAACATCCACATGACCAAGTCAACATAAATAAATCAAAGTTCATTGACTTTGTTGACTATTTTACAGAAAAACGATATCTGAATTTGCAAATTTGAATTAATGAACATGAATCTATTATTTTTGGATCGTAAATTTTGACAAGACATTAAAGTATATAACATTAATCTTCATTTTAAACAGCAGCTGGAATAATCGAATAATTTCCATAAAAACATTAATAAATTAAACTCCAAAATCTCAAAGAAATATGTAAATTTACATTGACCTTGAACTACAGACAAGTCCATTTTTCATCACCATCCATCAAAGCATAACAAATTATTATTTAATTTTACTTAAGTTGGTTATATATTTCTTTTTCTTTTCGTTTCATTAATAAATTAATAGTCAAAATTAAATTTAACCACAAATTAAAAAAGTGATAATGAAATTCACACAACATTAAAAAAAAATATACATTAAGTACTTATATACATAATTTCTATGTTTTTCTAACAATAGCGAAAAAAAATTATATAGATTAAGGAATACAAGTAAATTTATAAGATACAATTAATTTTATAGCAATTCATGGTTAAAATTTGTTATAGTTTTTTTTTGTTTGAAACGCGCCTAGCACGCAAGTCATTATTTTACCCATTGGCATTTTTTTAAGAGAAAATTGAAAATTTATACTTTCGACTTAGAAAATGAAATTGTAAATTTATTAGCTTGATTTTCTGTATTTATGGTGTACTGTACATAATAAGGAAGTTAATGAAAATAAAAATTCTTATACTTACTATTTAAATTTTGTCTAAAAAAATTATAGAACATGAAATGAATTTAAATTTAAAAAACATCTTGTTTAAAATTATTTTTGTTGTGCAAATGTGAATAATAAATAAAATAACTAAATATTCAAAATTATACAATGTAGTGTATAGAGTATAGAAGTAGATGATTTCAAAAACAATGTTAAGAATTTATGTTATAATTATAATATTTTCATGTCATATACGTTTGACTTTCAATTTGTACGACTATGTTAAAAACTGGAAATATTATATTTAAAATAATGAAATGTGTAATTAAATTTAATAAAAATATACGTAAAATAATTGTTGGAAAGAGAAAAAATGGAAGTTGTTTTGACTTTCTTCAAAACTTTTTGTTAAGGAACAAATCCTTGTCAACTTTTGCTATTAAAATTTTAAGTTAAAATACGAATTTTAAATTTTGGCATAGCATAAATCAAATAATTAATTACATTAATTACATATGCAATCTGGTTAAACAACATAAAGATTTAATTAAACCTAATATAACTAAAATAATTTGGTGCAACCCTGAATTGATGGCTGTGCCTAAAAATTTACCATTTGAAAATACCGAATTTTTAAATAATATACAAGAGCAGATAAAAAACGAAAATGATGACAATATTTTATTTGTACATATAATCAAAATTTGAGTTTCATAATAATTTATGCAAGGACTGGTCAACCAGCAAAAGTAATTAGTATACGCTAAAATATATTTTCAGCATTAAGTAACTTTTTCCCGACCAGTTATGTACTCTGCACAACGTAATTCTTTGTTGCTCAGCACGACAGAGGACCACGGACAATTTCGATTCTTTGAACAAAAGAAAATTACGTCGTGCTGAGTAGAAATCTTATTCAATTGAAAAATGTATATATACCAATATAGAAATATTTATTAAAAAAGTCTCCAGTAAGTCAACTTTATGCAACTTTAATCAGTACGAACATTGCTGTGCAGAAAGTTCTTGTATATTCGACCTTGGACTTTCACATCATTTGAACTATATTTTAATTACCAAACAATAAATTTACATGATGAATTATTGAAATCCTTAAAATTATCATTGGAAAAACCACCATTAGTTGTATCAATATAGACAATTAACAAATTCTGATTATATTTATGATATTGAATAATTTTATATAAGTATGTAATTAAAACGATTATCATAGCACAAAAAAAATGAAATTTCATTGCCACAAACAAATACGTCCTTCACAAAAATATGTATACATTTTTATGCTACCGTTGAGTTACAAAGGGAATGAATCTTATATTTTCTTATATAATAAAAATTAATCGAAAAAAATTTATTAAGTTTATTATCAGTTGAAAATAACGACTTTAGACACGCAATAAAAACCACCAACATTTTTTTTTTATTATATGTTATAAAAAATAATGTTTTAAATAATCGCATTTAAATAAAATAATCATCAGAATTATAAACGGATCCAAGGAAAATATATATATAAGGAAATTAATAATATAGTAAAGAGACGAGCATACGTAAAATAAAAGGTCGGAAAATTTACTTTCGCAATCATTATAACTGGTAAATTTATATTATTATTATTATTTTTTTTGTTTGGTATAAAAAATATGAAAATTTGAAAAACTATAATTAATTTTTTTACAATGGAAAAAAAGGATCATTAAAAATGTTAACGAATAAAGATTTTTCTTACTGAATTTATGTCAATGATATATTTTTCCAATTTTTACAATACTAACATATTCATGTAGTTCTAAACTAGGAAATTTGTCAAAAATTTTGTGGATATAAATAGCGATAGAAGAAAAATTATTACTAAGTATATATAATAGAATTGCTGAACTATTAAAGTGATAAATAGAAGAAATTATTGACTATATTGTGGAAATGTTTACCAACAAATTGTTTGTTAACAAATGAAGCAGAACATTTAAAGCCTACCATTAATTAATGAGACAATTTTACAAAATAATGAAATAATATCTAATAATTTTTTCGAATAAAAAACAATTTAATTAATTTTTTTATAATTTGTTTTAGATAATTTGTTTTAGTGATTTTTACAATAAACATTCTCACATTCTTCTAAATCGTTTACTAATTCTTATTTCTATGAAAAGTTAATTAATTTATAACTAAATTTTCATCGAAATTATATACCAAAAATCCTTCACAAGTTAAATAACTATAATTATATTTATTTTATATTAATTTATTCTAACAAATTTTCAAAACTTAAAATTTTACTGAATCTGTGTTTCTCATTTGCAAAACATAATTTAATCAAAAAACTTCATTTTTCAAAACTATAATATACATCACGAAAATATAATCATTTGCAATTCCCTTGGCACTTTAAGTATAATAAATACCAAACCTTTAATTTTATGAACCGAAACTAATTTTCATCCTTTTACTATTTATATTATGTATGTATATTTTTTTTGTTGAGTTTTCCCATTTGAATTAATTGTAATCCTCCTAAAACATGACAATTTCCACGAAATATGGTTTGGTATCATATTTTGCACCAAAAAATAAATGATTTTTTTTGTATTAGATTCTTTATTTAACCTAATTTTTTATTTTTTTGTGATTCAATATTTAAAATTTACGTGTATATATAAATAGTGTAGGAATTGTAATAAAAGGAACGTCATTGTAAAATTTATATTATCCATTGCTTTGCTTTAATACTCGGTTCAGTGTCAAAATAAGTCAAATATTTAATTTTTTATTAACCTATAAAATAAAAAAAATTTATAGGTAAAGAAGAACTCATCATTTGTGACCTTTTTGAACTGAGACGACCTCATCGAAACTAGTAAAACTCATTTAAATTTAAATTTTACTACTAAGTAGGATTGGTAAAATATAATAATCGTGACTATAATAAATACTTAAATATTTAAATATTGTAAAATAGCTAAAAAATTATAATAGTCACTTCAAGAAAAAAAAATTCGTTGTTAAGATTTTTCTATTATTAAAAAAGATTCATCAAAATTTTAAAACTTAAAAAAAAAAAAAAAAAAACTCATGTATGATTATTTTTATAGTAGAAACACAAAAATTTTCAAATTGTGAATTCCCAATACAGCAATAATCATAATAGTTTTCAACCAACAACAAAAAAAAAAGAAATACTAATTCCCATCTTTAATCAATTGTTAGCGATATTCTATTTGGCTATTTTCTTCCTCTCTAATACAACTCATGAATTTTATATTAAGCAATTTATATACTAAACTTTATACATATTTTTACATTTGTAGTACATATAGTAATTTTGTATTTTTTTATGCTTTTCTTGGAGCGCGCGCAGAAATGACTGCAAAATGTATATAAAAAAAAACCTTAACCTCATATATACGAGTACATATATGCAAACGAATGTATATAGAAAATGACTATAAAAAAGTCTATATTAAAATTATCATCATCATAAGTATCATCATCAGTATAACAACAACAACTATTATTATTTTAAGGGAATGGAATGGGTTAGTATTATGTGCTAAGGTTCAAGTTATTCGATAGAAGTTATGTGGGAAAATTAATTTAAATAAAATATATATACGTACATACATATATGCTTTACCAGTTATATACATACAAAATGTAAATTGAAAGTTTTTTAGTTTTTCCAGGGGAAATTTGTAGTTTTGTTTACGCTTGAAAATTTATATAAAAATGAATTAAAAATATAAGTGATATATTCATGATAAAAATTCACTTCTACAGAGGATAAATAATTCTCAAGTCTGCACTTAAAATATACTAGAAATTTAAATACTTAAATCGATTAAAATTTTGTAAATTAAATTCTAATATTTTGATAATTAGAAAATTTTATATATTTTGTTTCTTTTAATAAAAATTATTAATATAAATCGAAATATGATTATTAAATTATTGATGAATAATTAGTATAATCTGTTTTTGACAGATGTCAAATTAGGTAATATAAAGAGGATATTTTTTAATGGAAACTGCCAGGGAAAAAATTATATTACTTTTTTTGAGATTTAACAAATTTTCTGTCGGACAAATTACTTCATCTTGGCACTACAAAAAAAAAAATAGTAAATATTTTGGAAGATTGAGCCAAAATATGTAAAGTGTTATAGTTGGTTAAATTTTCAAATCAACTGTCCTAATTATCGGATATTTCATTAAATAAATTTATTAATTTAAATACCTATAGGCGATACTTTCTGTACAATTTTGATATATACGTATATACGACATATCAGTTAAAGTAAACCTCCAGTTCGTTTATGATTTAATTTACTATATAGACAAAATGGATAATTTGTCGCTCACAGGACGAAACTACTTATTATCATCGATGACAGGTTTGGTATTACCGTAAAGCGAATTGTGACGTGTCAACAACTATCACATATTATAATTTCACATATAGAAATTTGTATGGAAATTTGTAAGATGTAATAGTCCATTGTCACAAATCATTTTATGTAATACCATCCCAAAGTTTTATAAGTTTTATAAGTCCTAATTATTTAATATCATCTGTAAAACCAAATATACTATCTTATATATACCAAATAATTAACAAAATCTTCTTGATCAATACAAATCACCAGTAAAGTAAAAAATATATCTGATTTTTCTTTTAACCTTTGTACTATCCACTCCTCTAATACTGCAGCAAAACACAATTTTGCACCTTTGCACATTTTTATGAAGCTAGAAAATTTCTATATTTTTATGTTTGGTTTTTTTTTTCTTGCTTCACCACATTTAAATTCACTTGACTAAATTAGTATATTTTATTTTATATTTAAATATAAAATTATTAAATATATTTTTTTTCAATCTTTTAATAAAATATTTTTATGATGTCAACTCTTGTAACTTTTTTACAATATTATACTTATTCAAGTGTTAAATTTATATTACGTATATAAGTAGGTATATCTATGTATACTTATATATTATATTTTCTGTGAAGTGTAAGTGGAATTGTGATTAAAACAAAGAAAATTTTATGAGAATAAAAATATATTTATAATATATATTTCGTTCCATCTGTTATAACATGTGCAGAAAATATAATAAAAATGATTATCCTTGGTGCAACACAATCAAAAAAAGATATTTCAAATTATAAATGTGAACAAAAAATATATTACTCGTTTTTCTGTTTTTGTATATAAAAATGTTTAAATTATTTCTGGTGATTTTTTTTTTGTGCTAGGAGCAAAATAGGTTAAAAGGCTACCAAAAAAAAACAAGCTATGAGAGAAATGACATTTCTATATACAGAAATGTGACAAAAAAGGATATTATAGCTAACATCACGTTTTTTTTCGTTTAAATGTTTTTTTTATATTAAAAGCTTTTTATTGTTTTCTGTATGGATACAAAGTAAAAAATAATAAAAAAAAAGAAAGAAAACGCTTTTTTTTTTTTGTTTGAAAAAATAATAATAATAAAACTTTAATTATTTACCCCCACAAAAGCTAAAAGAAAAAGAAAGAAAATTTTAAATATATAAAAAAAAATAATGAGAAAAATTTTCAGTTTTGTTTTAGATATTTACGTTAAATACAGAATGGTGTGAAGATGCTTTCATATTTTGACATTGCCATAAAATATTTGTCAACTGAATTGTTCACTATTATACCAAATTAATGTGTTTTATGGGAAAACTAAATATAATATACTTAACTATAACATTTTTATGATAAAAATTAAATAAAATCATTTTCATTTTGTAGCCAATTATTAATTATATATATCTTCTGTCAAAATTATACTTTCGGTCGAAATTATAATATCAGTTCATGACAGCTAACAAAAAAATCAATATAATAAATTATAAAATAATAATAATTAAAAGTTTGGATATATAAATTTCTTTGACTATATAATATATGGACTGCTAGTAACCAACTTCATTGCTGTAGCTATGACCGACTATGCGCATACCACCAGAGATGGCGAAAAAAGGAACTAACTATTCCGAATTGCCTTTGGCGACGCTCGCCTTTTTGACGGCCAATAAAATTTATGAGAATTCCATAGATTTTACTTGAGAATTCTACTGGATTTAATTCAGAATTCCATAACTTTAGTTGTTTTATTGCCCATCTCTGGTGCTACGCGCTACCAGTCATAATAGTATTTTTTTCTTTGACAGCAAAGGAAATTATAAGCGATTTGCAGTCCATATATTATATAGTCAAAGATAAATTTAATATTACATTGTCAAAATGATCATATAACGTAAAAATGACAGAAAATTGTCCAAATTGCCGAAAATGCAAATTTATTAATGCATGATAAATTTTCACTTGTCTATATCCAGTAATAGATTTTCTGAGCTCAATTACTATTAAAAATTGATTTATCAAAGATAGTTTAAGCTTAAATTTTAGGTCAATTTAACTGTCAAAATTCTAAAAAATTTTGCCAAGTAGTGATAAGTTTTCTAAAGGTTTATGGCAATATTCTCTATACTAGCATTTTTTAGAATGCATAAAATTATGTAATACATTTCTGAGAACTTTTTTAATTTCTCATAATTATTTATATATAATTAATAATTTTTGTATATTACATAATCAATTCTCCTCTTATTGCCATAGTAAACGAGAATTCGTTATTCCACATAACTATTTCAACAAGAAAATTATTAAATTTTAATATTAAAGTATAAATATAATAATAAATTACTATAAAGTATATTTTTAAACAATTTTCTAAATTTAATAATAATTTAATTTAATGTAAATTTAATTGAAAACAAAATATAATTTTCTATATAACAAACAAAATTATAGTTATATACATTATATACCAATGTTATACCAGTAATTATTATTAGGAATTAGGTTGCTTCAGTAAGCAATTAACTTTTCCATGTTCCTTGTCATTGTTTATAAGTAAAAAAAAGGAAAAAAATATTATTATATATATTTTAGTCCTTAATAAATGCACTCATTTAAGAAATTATATTTATACTTATACAAAGTATTATATTTAATAATAAGAATAAATCCTTGTTAATTAAGGTTTTAAATTGTATATTATATATTAGACAACAAGAATAAAATATAAAACAACACAAAATCCTTAAAGAACAAGAAAAATAGAGATTTGTATCATTAATTTTACAAAATATATTTATACTTACTATACTAACAAAAACAGAAAAGTCATAAATTGACATTAATTTCCTATGTTTTTGTGAACGCGAATTAAGAACAAAAATGATAAGAATAAAAATTGTTTTGTATATAATATTTCACTATAGAAAATTTTATATAGTATCTAAAATGATAGAATTTGTTTAGAAATATGAACATTTTCATTAAATTTCATTAAATAGAATGAAAACATCTTTACCATAATAAAAGATTAGTTATTTTAACAGAAGAAAATTAAGAAGGATTATTAAATATTATTATAAAACTTTTGATTGTATTTTCTGAAAATTATTTTGTATTCTTATTTTTTTAAAGAAAACAAAAAACTAATTTCAAATATTATTCTACTATATATAAGGATTTTAATATTTATATATATGAAAAATTCATAATAATATCCTTTTGATGTTATACTTATATTAAAGAAAACTAATTAAGAATATAATTGTTTGAGGATCCGAAAAAGGATAAAAAATAAATTGTTAATTTTGTATAGACAAACTTATAATTATCGAAAGAGAAGTGATTTCAAAGTTGATGTTTTTGATCAATTACAAATTTGGGAATAATGTACCTACTAAATACATAGTATGTATACGATAAAATTTGTATTCAGCACTGATTTTAGGACTATATTTAAAAAATGGTTTTTGACAGTTTTTTCCCTCTTCCTTGCTATTTTTAATAATTAAACTAAATATTTTGTCGATAAACAGAAATATTATTTAAATATATTGATGGGAAATTTCATTTGTTGTTATTTTGAATACTTTATTTGTCATGCTGAGTACATATTTTGTCTTGTTGAAAAACATTTGGTAACAAGAACAATTATCGTTCATTGGCAAAATAGCAATTTTAAAGACAATTTTGATAGTATATACATTACTTTTCCTAGAATCTCAACATCTGCTAAATTGTCTTAGCAGTGGAGCAGATACAGACAAAATTATTAATCAAAACGAATTTGGTTGCAATATAAAAATTCAAATTTAATTTCATATAATATAAACCATAAACAACAAACTTCGCTCCCACTCTCTATCTACTAAATATTTTCAAACAAATCATTAAAATCAGCAATCAATTAAATTTAGAGCCAAATTATTATTCATTTTTTATAGTTCAAATTATGCCATAAAAATGAAATATAAAATTTGAATCTACTTTTTTTTTCTAGAAAGAGTTTTTTTTTTAATGAAAAATAATATCCAAAAAATAATATCTTAAATTTATTTATGAACTTTTAAATGTTTTATATAGAAATTTTATAATTTCATTTCGTATTTTATTTATGTATATTTCCTATAAAATTTATAAGTTAGCTTACTTAATGTACACAAAAAAAAATTCTTAATATTTAATGTCAGTTTTTTGTTTTTATTTTAAACAATGTTTTGACCTCCTCCCCTTGGGGGTGCAAGTAACTTTTAAAACTTTTTTTATTAAACAAAAAAAAAATTATTATTTGTGGCACATTTTAACAGTTTAGAAAAAAATATTAAATACTTATTTTCCATTTCGTAACAGGTGAGGAAAATTATAGAAAACGTAAAGCAAAAATATTGAAAATATGTTTTTTTTATGTTGTGCTTTTTTGGCTTACCTATATACTTATACTTATATACTTTAAAAAAAATAATGGAAGCATATTATATTGTTGTGAAAAATTGTTACGTACAAGGATGTTTTTGACGGTAATAAATAATGATTATTATTATTATTATTATGACTTCTATCCCGAATATTGAAAGTTATGTATAAGTACATTATAATATTAAATACACACAAACAAAAAAAGTAATAAAAATGATGTACCAGGATATTCCACACGTTTTACTTACACATTGTGTGTTTGTGTGTGTTATATTGATCATAATATAATTTGTTATGAGAAAATTTTCTTATAATATCCTGATAAAAAAAGAATTTCACACACAAAAAAAAAACTTGTTTCTTAAAGGAATTAAAAATCATAATTCACAGGATAAAAATTTTTATTGGTTATGAAAAAATAATCTTTTGAATTCTTGAAATTTTATAATGTAAAAGTTTTTCCACCCCCGCCGACACAACACAAAAAAAAAAGAGATTTTCATTCTTTATCTTGTTTATCCTTAATTATTAGTTAAGGAAGAATATTATGTATAGGAAGATTAAATTTGATGTAAGATAAATTTTTTTTTATCTACATAGTAAAATGAAAAATATTAATAAATTTGATTAAAAATACAAAATGGAAAATTATGATGGAAAAACGATAAAAGTTGTAGATTAAATGAAAATTTTGTTAAAGGTTGATTTACATTTTACAAAAATTTATAATCAAATAATTTTTAGTAGAAAAAAGTTCTATACTAAAAATTGTAATTTGTTAGAAATTAGTAAGAAAATCATTCTTCATCAGATAATCATCTTTCATAGACACTTCTTACTCTGTGCACTGTTACTGTTACTGTAGCTCGTAGTTCCTAACGAATGAACGATAGTCCTGATTGAATTTTTGCCTATGTTTAGTCATTGTAACAATTTTTCGATGTTCACCTCTTCAACAATTCATATCAACATTATTTCCTTCGACAAGCTAAAAAAAATTTACAGGAAAAGGACTATGAATATATTATACCAAATCATCCCTTCAAAATGTGACAACAAACTCTTTATTTCCTGTTTCATTTCCTCGATAAGGAAGTAATCGTCCTTTCAAGAGATATCAAAGTTCGAACAGATACAAAAAAAAAACTGGTTACATAAAAAGTGTTGTAGACAAAGTAAATTTATGTAAATCTACCTTAAAAATCTGGATATGGAAAAGGAAAAATTTATAATTTAAAAATTTCTGTATTCAATAGTTTTTCCATTAAAATTTAATTATAAGTATAAGTGTACATAAAACAATTTTCTGCTGTTATTTTAAATATGTTATGTAAGAATTTACAATGTTTTTAAAGTGATTTAAAATTTTACTATACTTAATAGTTGGAAAATTGATTATTGCCAGTAAATATGCAACACTATATTTACTGCAGATTAATTATGTTTGCCTCCTAGGACAGCTGCAACATTGCGTCAAATAAAATTTTAATGCATTTTAATATTAAATTTTCAATTTCCTTAAAACAAAATGATTTTTTTTTTAATATTCTTAAAAGCAATTTTTCATTTTGTTCTCGTTGTTTGACGTTTGTCCTTAATGGAAAATATAAGCAAAAAAATTGGAAAAAGTTTCTGAAGAAAATTTGTTTTCTTTTAATAAATTACATTATATAATTCGTAAAATACTCGCAAGTAAAAGAAGTGAAGCCAATATTTATGTTTCATCTACTTTTTTCCCCAATATTTGCTCTCCAATTTTTTTTTTGCAATAATCGAAAATGAACAAAAAAAATAATAGATAAGTAAATGAAAATAAAGTTCACAGTACATATTTCCGCACTGTTATCTGTAAACAATTTCCACTCAGAAAAATAATATATTCTTCCAATACGAAAAAGTGAAGAAAATGATATAAAATTGATTTAAATTTTCCTTGCAAAAACGTATTCGCAGTTTTGCTTTAAATTTAAGTGACAGTAAAATTTAGTAAAAGATGACAATTTTCAATTTAACTTAACATCTGCAAAAAGGAAATTGAGAAAATTGATTTTATTATAGTTTTCAAAAACTCCTGATTACTTGCCTGGCTCAGTTAGCAAAAGTCAAAAAAATTATCTTTCTAATTTAATTCACCTTAAAAAATTACTTTTTATTAAAAGATTATATTTAAATTTTTAATAAGTAGTCACAGTAAATTTTATTATATAATTTCCATGAGAAAAAAAAAATGGATAAAAAGGTTAAAGACTTTTCACTAAAAACTACTTTGGTGGGGCAATCACAATATACTTAATATCAAAAATCACACAATTTCATTTCAAAAACTCAAACAAGAATATACAAATAAAAAGAAGGGAAATAAAAATGAAAACCTCTGCAAAAAAAGGGAAGAACATATTCTTACACTTTTTAAGGATTTTGAATAAAAAAATTTGTAAAGGTGTTAAAGGTCCTTTTATTTGGTATATTTTCCATTCATAGTTATTTTCTATTTTGATAATAAAGTCACGTAGTTTTCTTCTTTTTTGGTATAAGTAAAGTAAGTTTTTCTTTTTGAGATTATAATCGATTTTAGACTGTGAAGGAGGAATTTGGAATTTAGGGAGGATTTTTTTTTTGTAGAATAATCAAAATAATAAAAGTCTTTCTGTTATCTTTAACATTTTAATTTAGTTTTGTTTTGGTTTTTTGTCCTTATGGATTTTTGCCAGAATATTAAATGTCTGTTAAAATTGTTTTTTTTTTTAAATTTCGAGTTTTTCAGATTAAGGAAAGTAAAAAATGTGATAATAAAAAGATGTACTTTTTGGTTCTGTATTACTGACATTATTGACGAATTTATAGAATTTCCAATCATAAGTAGGACTCTGTCTATTGAAATTTCGAGCTTGAATTCGTCATATTTCGACTCTGTCTATTGAAATTTCGAGCTTGAATTCGTCATATTTCGTCATATAATTAAATATAACCTTCAATATTCAAGACCTTTTCAGACCGACCGAGAAAGCATATACCTACATATATATTCTAAATAATGATGTTCCCTGTATACCTGAAAATTTAATAACCAATCCATTATCACGACGAATATTATTAATTATAATTCCTAACTCTAAAATTGTATCTCTTGCACTAAATTATTGAAATTTCTATGATCCTGAATTTTATGGGCATAAAAAAACGAAATATTTTTATTGTAAAATCCAACTTAAAAAAATATATGTTGAAAAATCGTAGGGGCAATAAAAAACAAAATTCTCTTCCATTTTTTCAATTTGATTTCTTTTGAAATATTTCATAGATTTCTGTCATGTATACCTAAATCGAAATTTCATATCTCAGATATACTGGCACAATTTACAATCCTCAGGCTTACATACTAAATCTAATATGTATAAAAGGACGAAAAAAAACCCTTAAAGCTGTTTAATATTCATCATAAAATTATTGTCAACAAATAATCAACAAAAAAATAGAAGAAAAAAATTATATGACCTCTAGAAATTTGATGATGACCATGATAATAATAAATACGATATATGCTACTCACAAATTTATGATTATATAAGATACCGGCATAGCTAGAAGGTGTTTGTGTAAATTTGTATGCGAATTTATGTGCTTGAACGCCTACACTTTGCTCAAATCAAATTTAATATTACTCTCAGACTATTTTGTTGGGTTGTATACGTTAAAAACATCATTACACAATTTTATAAATTGACATAGGCTATTTTACTTTAATACTTAATACCAACTACTGTGTCCAGTGTCCTTTATTTTATTCATACAGAGTGATTTATATGTGTTCAAGTAAGCAAATTGTAATATAAGTACTATGACAACATTTGTACTCAGCACGACAAAATACATAGACAACAGGACAAATAACTTCAGAAAAATTAATATTAAATCAATTGATCGAAATTTTAGTGATTATATATGTAGATTTGAAGTTGTCCGAATTAATTGTGGCAAATTAATACTCCTCAGTGTTAGGGTACAAATTTATTGAATTTTAAGTTCAATTTTCATTTTTTCATATAGTTAGTCTCTTAAAACATTTTATTATAAAATTCCATAGACCATCAGTAATAAATTTTCCGAAATTCACTGTCACATTCACATTCACTTATATCACATACAATTTAATTTTTATCGTTTTATTGCACTGTATCACAATTTGTACAAAATACAAAATCTGTTTACTATAATATTACTTAATTTTCTACTTGCAGTTTTGCCTGTTCACCTAATAATATTTTACATAACCGCCTACACACTAAAATACAACCCAATGTCGCTGACGATTTATTCTCATTTTTGGTATACAAAAAACAATGATTTTTATTATAAGCTTGTCTGACTTTGTTTAAATTCGTGTACACTGTTTCAGAATAAAAAGAGACATTTGAGACAATATCTTCGAAATAAGTATATTAAATAAATAACAACAATAAAAATATGTAAACAAAACGAAACAGATAAAAAGCTACTATACAACCAATTAGGAAGTTTCGAGCTAACGAATACAATGACAAACATTTAATTTCATTGATAAAAAAGAATGTAATCATTTTTTAATCATTTTTCGTAATTATGATTGTCGAATAGAAAAACGATAATTTGATAAAACTAAACACAAAATAAATAATATAAAAGTAAAAGAAATCAAAATTTCTTGTTGATAAGAAACATTTGTCCAATAAGAAAGAAATTGTCCAATTAAAATAATATTAGAGAAATTCTATTTTTTTTTATTGGAAAATTTATTATTATTTTATGATTTATAAATTAATTCAGGGGTTGTTTATGGATCGGAGACGGACGGTAATAAGATCGAGTACGGAAATAGTGTACTGAAATTGCAATTTAAATTGCTAGATATTTTCATTACCGACACTCATTTGTACATCACTTTTTATTTTTTTACATCACAACATGGGCTGCTTACATATTTTGACGTGCGAGTACATATTTTGTCGTAGATGATAATTAAAATTTTGAACTTGCCTCACATTTCCATTTTTAACGCCTAATCTGAAAAATTACCAAATCTACTTACAAAATAATTCAGTTACCATCTAACAATGCTGCAATTTGCCGATGTTATTTATTATGTATACTTATATATGGTGAAAATTAAGGACTCCATCAGAAAATATAGGTTAACGATCACTGATACCATAAATATAAAATATTTTCATGAAAATTTCTTTTGTCATATTATATAAGTATAATAAGTAAGTAATATAAAATTTGATAATTCTTTACCTTATAATCGTAATCATATAATTGTCAATTAAAATGAAATTTACTGGTATACTTTAATGTTTAAATGTTAGATTGATTTCCAACAGATAAAAATTTATTTCTACTTTATTATTTAAAGGTTAAGCAATTGTTACGAAAATTTTATATTTAGTTAAGAGTACTTAAAGGCATTGTAAAATGATTTTTTTTTAATATAAAATTATGTTTTCTATATAAAATAAAATTACGGAAAGATTACGCATTACTAATAGTATAGCAAAAAATAATTTGAAGATTTATGTACATATTATTTCAGTAAATTATTATATAATTTTCAATTTTAATGTTGATGTGATTATTATACGTTAAGTAATGTCTAATGTTTCTTAATTACATTTAAGGTAAAATCAAATATTTAAATAAATAATAGTGAAGTCTAAAATGTAAAATATTTTCCAAAGGAAATTTAAAAGTATGCTATGCTATAACGAAGTTAATAATATAAAAAATCGTTACGTAACATGTTGCTAAGAAACTGTCTATATATATAATTAAGAAATCTAATAATTTTCAATTATTATACTTAAAAATTAAAATACATTTTGAATTTAAAAAAAATTGTAGATCCTTAAAAAACAAAAAAATTCTAGGAAAAAAAGTATTCGTAGAATAAAAATCTACATATACTTACTCAAACATAAGTCTTTCATTCCCTAATTCCATCCAGTAAAAATATCAAATTACGCATTAACAAAAATATATAAAATAAACTAAAAGAATTTAGGTACAATACTTGAGAAATATCCTTGAGAAATGTAAATTTAAATATTAGAACCACATCTCTCTGACATATGAGGATGAAGGTAAACACAACAAAATAGAACACAACAATACAAAATCTATACAAACAAACAAAATGTCCTTGTATTCATAAAATTTGAAATAAATTAGATTTTTTCCAAAGATAGAAGAAAAAAATATTATGTAAGTAACATTTTAACATTTCATCTTAAATTTTATTTTATATTTATAGATAATAGTTTTTTCTTCTTCTTAAATGTCCTAGGAAATTATTTACGTCATTTCTGTATTCAAAAAATTATATTCCATGAGATAAAAACATAGAAAAAAACATAAATTACTTATGTAAAATAAGAAAAAAATTGAAATTATCTTTTATCGTTTGTATAAAAGTAAGTTTGTAACTTATATTACATAATTAATTATGGAAATTTGACCAGTCATTTGAAAGATATAGAAATAAATAGCCCTTTTTTATATCACAAAGAGTTTTAAAATTAATTTTTAATGGAAATTGGAAATTTAATGGAATTTGTCAGAAAAATGAGGAAAAAAAATTATTTTAGATAAAAGGAAAAACATTCTGTCTTTATAATTATTATACGTATATAGATAAATGTCCTTTTTTTGAAAAGCACAATGTCACTAACATATATTGTACATATAAATAGGACAAAACATCTTCTATTAAATATAAAAATTAATTTTTATTACATTTAGTTTACCTGGAAGCTTAAAATGGTTTCACTTAAAAAGAGCAATTTAGAAACAGGAAAAGGAGGAAATTAAATAGCATAAAAAAATGTCTTTATATTAAAAGAAATTATATTTTTAATTGGTTGGAAAATATTTTTAAAAAAAAAAGCTTTTTTTAATTGATTTTATACTTCACAAAGGTAAATGGTAATGTAAATGCACTTCAGAATCGACTAAAATTTAATAATTATAATACTTTATTTTTAAAATGGCAAAGGAAATCTAATTTGTTTTTATAATTTTTTGATGGTAGGTTAAATAGTGACGCAGAAGCCTTTAAATTAGACCGAAATTGGTGCATTGTAGGGCAAAATTAAGTTATTAGTAGGTATACATGAAATTAACTAGCCCCGGATTTGTAAACCGAGTGGATGTATTCGTAAAGGGTTCGTCTACTCCAGTTTACTAATTATACATATAAGGTACCTAATATTAATTTTCCAGAAAATCAGGGTTTTATAATCGATAATTACATTAAGTAATAAAAGTCTTTTTCTATCATTTTACATTCTTTGCAGTAAATTTACATGTATTTAACATTGCTCAAAGTTTTAATCTCAACTAATGTCCAACCTGAGTAATTAGAAGATTAGTTCCAGTTCCCATTAATCTGACATAAAATTAATGTTAATCTCTCTAAATACAATTTTCATCATTAATCAAAGAAAATTATAAATTTTTAGTTTTTCATGATTTATACAGATTAATTAACATTATGTTAGTTTGTATAAAATATTTAAATTTTCTGCACAAAATGTTCAACAGTTTCCCTCAGGACAACTATCATTATTTCATCATTAATTAATGTAATAAAATTTAAATATTACTTCGTATCGTAATAAATTTCAAGATAATGTGTCATGCTATTAAAGAAAGAAGATAGTTTTTGTAGGTAAACCGGAAATTTAATGAAAATGTAAAAATAAAAATATTTATAAAAAAAAATAACCGGAAAATGTCAATAAAATTATTAATATACTTATTTCCACATTTATTTATTTTTTAAATGAAATAGACAAATGTTTAATATCAAATTTTGTTTTTCTATGAAATTTTTTTTATCTTAATCATTTTTATATAAGTATTTGATTTTTTTTTTTTTCAAATGAAATATTTCTTTTTTGCACCCCCTCCCATCTATAATTGAAAGAATTTTCTAAAAATGGCACAATTCTCCCTCCAATTGAAATAATTTTTATGTTTTTGAAATTCTAAATTTAGAATTTTTATATTATAGTATAAATTAACGACTTCAAATTTGAAAAATTATTTTCATTAGCTAGTGGGGTTATAATCTTATTTATTATAAATTAATATTACTTATTATATTCGTTTTTATGTTAAACATAGAAAATTTTTCGAAATAATTTCTCAGTAAAATAGCAACAAAAACACATTAATTTTTTCTAAAAATATAAAATATTCAAGATTTGAATAAGTAAAAAATAAAGTATATTTAATCTTTTTTCAATTTATAATACATTAAAAATTTGATGAAAACTTTAAATCGTCATTTTTAAATTTCTTTTAATTTTTTTTGGAGGGAAATTCTTTAAATAAATTTCAAAATAACATCAAAATTTTAATAATAGAACACAAATTTTCAATGAAAGTTCAATACAAATAGAAAATGTATAAAAAAAATTAATTAGAGTATAAATTTTTGGCTGTTAACCAAAAGAATTTAATCGTAAATTGAAAATTTTTAACTATAACTTAATAAAAAATAAATTTACAGTCAAATTCAATATTTGTTTTAATAAAAAAAATTATTGTCAAAATTTTTAAAATTTTCCATATTTTATTTAACATTTTTTAAAGATTTGAAATTTTTATATACTAAAATTTGAAAATTTTTTAAACTAAACTTTGCAAAATCATAAAATAATATAAGTTAGTTCATTTTCATTTTTAACAATTTCGTAATTAAAATGATTTTTAGAGTAACTAAATTCGAATATTTCTTAAATTTTTCTGTTAAATTAAAATGTTAATTTATATCACATTTTTAAATTTTAAATCTTCAAAGTGACAAAAACATTAATTTACTTAAGTAAGTATACTTATATATAAATTGAAAATGTTCTTCATACTAAATTGAACATTTTTAAATTGGCAATGAAACTTACAATGTGGTTAATCAAACAGTAGATATATAAGTGTCATAAATAATCAAATCCAATTTAAAAATTATAAATTCTATTTTAATGATTTCAAAATTCTTTAAAATTTTCAATGCAGAGAAATTTTAACAATATTTGAAGCTTGAATTCGTGGAATTAATTCAAATTTCACAGACTAAACGATTATTTAAACGACAAAATAAAAAATGAATAAAAATTATTTGAAAAAAAAAAACCTAAATTGACTTATGGAAAGACTAAATTTGCTTTTAAATGTTTCTTGAAATCGTAATTAATTAATTTTCTTTTATTTGACCTTAAAACTTTTCAATGAAAAACAAATTTAAAAGGACCAAAATTAACTTTTAAATTTGGAAAATTTATTCGAAATTGCGTAAAAAACAAAAAAAAATTTACATTTTTTCTTTCAAAAAGAATTTTAAATAATATTTTTTTCTAATAAGAAATTCAATTTTAATTATAAGATTACAACATAATAAAAATAAGAAATTACATTTTTTAAGTAAATTTTCTGATTTTCTTATATACTTACTTATAAATGTAAATTTTCTACAAAAACTTTTTACATACATTTTGGAAAAAAGTTCATGTTTCTTTGAATTTTCATATTACATACTTATATACCTTAACAACAAGAAAATTATTTTAATTTTTGCCTTTCAGTTGAAAATTTATTTTGTAAATAAAAAATTAAAATTGTAAATTTGAAACTTTTGTTAAAGTAAAAATAAAATTAATTTTAACAAAAAATTCATTAAAAATTCTTAAAATATACAAAGTATAATTACTCAATCCACAAAATTTTTTTTTAATGATTCATCACCATCCTATAAAATTTATCTTTTGCCCACAATTTTTTCTAACCTTTTGAATAAAATTGCAATTAAAAGAACTTGTAAAATATGAACACATGTGCGGTGGTATTATTGGAATTCTACCCAAAAAGAAATCAAACTTTTCCCAAGATTTTTTTTCCACCATTTTTGGGGTGTATAAAAAAATACGGTACGTACACAATATACAAAAGAAAATTTCATGTACAAATTTTTATTCATGTACAAAACATTTTATTCATGTACAAAAAAGAAAGGCAAAAATCATTTTTTTAAATTATTTATAAATTCTGGTAAAATTTCCATCCTGTCTAGATCAAGAATAAAATGTTTCTTTGCGCCTCATCAAAATTTTCTGGTTTTTCCATTAAAATTTACACTTGACTATATAAACAACACTTTTTTCTATGTATAATAAGAGAAAAAAAGGGAAATATAAATTTTCATGAAAATGTTTTATAAATTTCATCTTATAAAAAAAAAATATGAGAAGATTTTTAGAATAATTTAGAAAATGAAATTTCCAACATGAATTTTTATTCAAAAATCAACAACAACAATTTTTTTTCGATGTTGTGTTTGTTTCTCGTCGTCGGAGTTTTCTTCTCCTCCTTATATTTTTCTGAACCTCCTTGAAAAAAACAAACAAACAGCAAAACAAATATAACAAAAAAAAATAAAAATTGCAGACATAAAATGGGAGCAAACATAAAAAGAAAACATGTGAGGAAACATAAATTTTTCCATTTCTTTTTTTTTTTAGGATGGCAATGAATAAAATTTCAAACTAGTAAAAACATTAACTCCAAAAATAAATCTCCCCCAGCATAGAAGCACGGAAAAAAAATATGATTGTCAGCACAATATATTATATGCACTCATAGCTATGTATATAAGACGTATTAGGATAGTGCGTTTTTATAGGAGATGCTATTATAGTTTATAGGAAGAAATGATTGTAATCTTCACTATATTTAATAGGAAGTGTTACTATATAAATAACAAGATGCTAATATGTTAGCTAAATATCTTATTTTTTATAATAAATTCAGATATAAAAATGTTGTATTCTCTGCTACATATTTGATATCTATTATGATAAAAAAAGGTCTGTTGAAATATCATTATGACAAAAAGCACTATAAATAGTATAAGGTGTTCATATATAATATAGCAGGATGTCATATACAAATAGTAAAGATTGGTGCTACTATTGTATATTTGCATTATTTTATTGTTGTTTTAGTATTTGAAAATAGCAACTGTTGTCATAAAATAAAACTAATCACATATATTTTATAAAAGAATTCGTTATAGGGAATAATATGAAATCACATAACTATATCTGTTTTCGTTATTAGGATTGTAGACTTAGTGTTATTAAATAGAAATTAGTCATATAGTTTTTTGGCAATTTTACTTATATAGCATGAGATGAAAATTTATGTAATTTGTGGTCACTCATTTACCTATTTTAAATTAAATAAACACAAAATATTTTTTCAAAAACAAAAAATTATTATTTATTAATTCACATTCAAACAAATTTGTATACCATTACAAATTCAAAATATTCAATATAATTTTAATATAATTTATAAATATTCAATATAATAAAAACAACAAACGTTGAATATTAATAGATTATTTTCGCATATCGTCGGTGCATATGTGAAACCTCGTAAGTGGCAGGAGCAAAATTGCAAAACTAAATTGCTACATACAACATACGTGGTGAAAAATTGTAATTTTTTTAAATATGAAAAAGCTTATTAAGAAAGTTTCAAATTATATCACTTATATCATATGTATCATGATTAAAAATTAGTACAAACAAAAGCACTTTCGAGGTTTCACATCTACATCGACGATATAACATTTTTGTTAATTTATCATCAAAACTAATTCTAATTTTTTTATGTAATTAATTTAAGAATTACATTTAATATTTTATTTCTATCATTTGATATCCTACATATCGTAAGACTTAAATTTTATTAATTTAGTAACTGTAACCATTTATAAATTTAAATTAAAAAAGATACTATTTTTATCATCTATTTTATCATTTTTAGATTTATATAAGATACTAATTACTATAGCTTACACTTCTGATAAATCTGCAATCAAAGCAGAAAGCCGAGTAAACGTTTTATCGTGTTTCGTTGTAATATTGTATATATAATTTTGCAAAAACATCCAAATCACTTCGCAATCTTCTTGATATTTTGCATCTAATGCCTGTATTATTTTAAAACATGCATCAATTGCTACCAATGGTTTTTCGAAGCTGTAGAGAACATCATTTATAAAAACATATGAACCTTGTATTTGATCTACAAATAAAATTAGAATTAGAATCGACTTGAAAATTTAATAAAAATAAAATACCATAAGAATCACCAACAAGGAATATAGTAGGTTGCAACCGTTGGTTCTTTTCCCGCAGTGACTCTTTTAAGCTTTGTTGGCTTTCTACGAGTAAACTGGTATCCTGAAATAAAAATAATAATATACTACATAAATATTAAATAAGGGTATTAAATAAAAAAGTTTCTATACCGTTACTAAGCAAAGAAAAGAGCCAAGAATTTCTTCTGATGTTAATTTTACTCTTTTGGATATCACAGTTTTTTTTTATATGCTGATGCTGATAGTAGTTTTGAAAGTAAATTAAATCCTACTAATTCATTTTCATTTTCGAGAAATATTTTTTGTTTAGCTTTGTTTTTGGTTTTTACTCCACAGTCAAAGTAATTAATAATTTTTTTGTTAACATCAGGCCATTTTATGAAAAGATTATTAGATACGTCTTCATATAATATATCAAAATCTTTTATTAAAAAATTCGATCCATGTGGACCACGTAGAAAAGTAAATTTTTCAAAATAATTTGCAATAGAAAAATTTGCTTCACTTTTAAATAAATTACGTCTATAGTTATATGTTTCTTGCCAATATATTTTTATTTTGTCTATATCATCAGTATGACTTTGTAGAAAACACAATTTTTCTTTACAAGATTCAATTTCTTCGCAAGTATTACTAACAAGCTTCTCTTGAGTATTTTTTTCTATTTTTAATTTTCTCTTCAGATGGTTATAGGCATCCCAAAGTTTACCACTTGCTAAGTTTTTTAATTCTCTATTATATGGAACATAATAAACCAGTGGTGGTTCAGTTGAAAATATTTGGACTATTTCATTCCTTAATTGAAGGAATCTCTCTGTTTTAATTTTAAAATTTTCAGGAACTTTGCAATTTTCGAACTCTTTGTTAATTATCAGTGTAGTAAATGAATTTCGGTGGTGATTATCAAGTTTTTTATTTTTTGCATAAAACCTTTTAATAACTATTGCATTAGCTCCTATACTTAAATATTGTTCAACGCTATCAAACGATGGTGGTTGATAAACCAGTGTTGAATCTAAATCCTTAAAAGTAAATTATTATATTTGTTATATTTAGCAAAATTTAAATATTTACTGCAAAAAAAGAGTCATTTAAATTTAAAACCACTGCGTTCTGATTATTTTTTTGACAATTAATAGATGATATAGTTGACGTATCGCTAGATATATAATTTGTATTACTTTGAACAGAATGATTACTGATAGATGATATAGATGATATAGATGATGAATCAGAGGAATGCTGTGAAAAATAATAATAAAAAAGTTTTATTAATTTTGTGTTACATACAGGGTGTACTAGTATCTTGTGTACAACGGAACATGGGATATTTGAGTTTATTTCAAGAAAAAAATTCCACTACAGGCATGTCCGTATGTACCGTTACAGAATGGCATATATGTTAAAAATGTCTTTTTTTATTTTTGTTAATCACTAAAAATGAAATATTTCCAACAAATATTAGCAGAAATTATCGAAATGAACTCAAAATATCCTATATTCCGTTGTACACAAGGTACTGGGACACCCTGTATGCAATGCGGATAAAAGATAATATTTTATTTTATATATAGCTCCAATATCTTAATATAATATTTAAAAAATTAATGAAATAATTTAATCATGCTAGCTAGTTTTATTTAAAAAGATTTCTTAATTTTCATAATATTCATGCTTTTTTTATTTATAAGGTATTTACTAATTTTCAAAAGCAAATTAAAAAAAATATAACATTAGGAAAAAAATAGATTGAGAAAAATGTTCACAGATCGAAGAATTATTATAGAAAATTTATACCAAATTTTATAATATAAATATATAATGTATTAGTAATAGATTTACATAACCAAAATACGTAACGTTTACGTTTAATTGTTAATTCATAATGTATTTTTAATTTTCATTTTAGTCTTTTTAAAAATCAAAAGTCTTAAAATTTCAAATTACTGTTCTTTAAAAAACAAATTATTCTTTTGAAAATACTAGTTTAAATAATTTGACTTAAGAAAACACAACTTAAATTTAATATAAAAAAAAACTTTTAACTAATTGCACTTTAATTCAAGACTAAATATAAATTTAAAAAGAATTATTTTTTTCAAAATTCTAATACGAAATTTAAAAATACAAATTAGAAATTGGAAAGAAAACAATTTTTTGCAATAAACAATATATATATATATATAAGTATATATATATACCGTATATATTATATATATAATATATATAGAAAGTTATATAAATGTATATATATATATACATATTATATATTATATATATAGCTACTTTATATTTATATAGTATTTTTGCAAAAAAAATGTTTTCTGTCCTAAAATTATATATATGTATATATATACTGCAATGCAAAGAAATAATAAATAAAACAGTATTTTTTCTGAAAAGTTCACACACCTGCGATTGACCTAATTCGGCCTTATATTTTTTCCAAAATAATTGGCGTGGTCCACTTTTTGGAAGAAAATTGGCCAATTCCTCATAATTTAGGCATTTAAAGGCCTCCACAGTATATTCTTCAGCTATTAAAAATTGGAGAAAATAAATATAAAGAAAACACTAAATACATAACTTACTTAGAAAAAAAGTTAGCAGTTCTGGAAATCCGCAACGCGTCAGAATTTCCTCAATGAATTGCTTTGCATCCATTTATTTATTGGTGTTCACGTTATCCTTTATTTTCACTGCTGCGATTATATTGTTATTTATTCACTATCACTATTATTTATTATAGATAATTTATTTAAATCACTATTATATTTTTTAAGAACTTTTTCCTTTAAAATGCAAAGACAAGTTTGAAATAACAGTTAAATTGGTATATATGTGGGAGGTGAATTTCTTATTGTAAAAAAATTTGGAAAATTAGTGTTTCCAGAATAATAAAATTTTTAATATATAAAAAATGTAAACAAGAAATTTAGATGACAATTCTATGTTATCAAATATTTATAAGATGTTATTTAAAAATTTAATAATTGCAACATTAATCACAATTAAGGTTTATTTTCATAATTAAAATTTTCTGTAGGGATAATAAAAAATATGATTAACAAACCCTAGGTAAAAAATTAGGTTGTAAAAATTTCTGTTCAAATAATGGTATTTCTATACAACAATTATTTAAAATTTTTAAAAAATTTTAATTTTGCACTTAACACACTATATTTTAGCTTTTATCGAACGTAAAAAAAATTATTGCTTTAAAAGTTATAAGCTAATGAATATTGGTCATTAATTGAAGCAGTATAGTTCAAAGGAGGGATGAGATAGAGCGAAATTTTGTTCTACTTATCTAATGTTTTCAATAAAATCTATCTATGGGTAAAATTTGGTTTCTGTATCTTGAAATATGTAGAAGTTTATGTAAACGGACGGACAGATAGAACAAAAATGATTATTTGTCACTTGATAGATAATAAAAAAATTATTATAAAAAAATATGTTATACTGACGTTATGGTTGACAAAGTAGAACATGAATTATTTATGCTAAATACCATATCTCAGGTTTAATTGGAGATGTGTTGTCTTTAAAAGTAAAAAAAAATATAAAAAAATTCAACACTCATAAAAAAATCAATAAAATTTTGTTAATTGTTATGTGTAAACACTATTTTAATTACTACCGGTCTCACATTTGCATGCGGTGAAAAAAAATTTCATGTGGTGAATTTATTCATTTCCCCCTTTATTGTCATTTTAAATAACTGGATCACACATTCATATAATATTAAGCCCTATTTACAAGCAAACATTGCAACATCATTGGCCATACTTACAATGCGAAAAGTGTTTAGCCTATATTTTTAATAATACTGGTTATACAGTATTACTAAAAATTTAGGAAAAATATGAATATATATTTTTTTATTTGCAATAGTTATTTGGACAATAATATTTTATATGAATATGAAAACATAATTTCCAAACTTTTATTTTACACGGGAAAATATACAAAGTTGAAATTTTCATAGCAAAGAGAAAATTCAAGGTTAATGAGATACGTTTTCACAATTTAATATTTAACTCCTCCCTGAGATATGACTCCATATTTTTAAAATATTAAGATACGTATACATGGGAGGGCTAAGGTCCTGGGTAAAAAAATAGTTCTAAAGTTCCCACTACTTTTGAGAGTTATGCATATCTTGAAAATTTCAATTCAATAGGCTTATTAGTTCATGAGCTAGGGGCGTAAGAACATTTTACATATTTACTTTTTGAGTAAAAATGAGCTATATTAATTAACTATATTTATAGAAAAATGAAAATAAAAACAAATAATAGTTATTTTACATTGCATATAAATAACATACATATTATAATTGCATACCTATATATACATATCACATAATATATATGATATTGTTGTATATATATAAATAGCACAATATCATATACAATATGACTACATTTCTTCAATATATTAGCTCTTGCCGCTATATACTTGTCATATAATTATTTACTATATCAGCTATAAAAATGTATAAAATGTATCATATTTATATGAACAAAAATTATCTAAAATAATAGTTATTTACATAGCTTATTCTGCAATGTTTTAACTGAATTACTCATTGTTTATTATCCAATATCATTTATAATATATGAATAGTTGTAACAAAGTGTTTACTATATTTTATAGCAGTAATTGCTATACCGATTTTTTTCCGTGAGCATTTTCCACAAATATAACAAGAAAAAAATCATTACTTTTTATTTTTATTGACAGATTTTTCCCTCCCATCCGTCCTGAAAATATTGAGAAAACATTTTCAATAAGAAAAAATCATTTATGGAAGCATACATTTGGAAATCACAAAAAAAAAAAGGATTTCTTTTTTTTTTTTCTTAGGAAAAACTTTTACTTTGAAGTTTTTCATTTAGAAATTTTTTTTCTATTTTTTTTGGGCGGGAGGAAAATTTGTAAAACAAAAAAATGTAATAAAATTGTGATTAAACTTGAAAAACTTACCGGGTAGTACATTCCTTGGGGAGGAAGAAAAAATGCCCCTGAGCCCCACAGTTTGACGGCTGTTTATTAATCACTTGGTGGGGGAGATCGAAATTTTACTAATAATTTTCAATTATTTGTTTTTTTATTGTTTATTTTGGGAAGGAATTTTTTTTTGTTTTCGTATATTTTCCTTTTTAATTTATTGTTTCGTTTTTTTTCACTTGATATAAAAAAATTCACAAATTTTTCAAAAATAAAAAAAATAATATAATTTTTAAAGGGATTTAATTTTTCCCTCTTTTTTCCACTTTTAACACTAAGTTAAAAATTTAATTTTCTTTTTTTTTTTTTTTTAAGATAAATTTTTGGCACAAATTTTCATTAAAAATTTTTTATATTTTATATAAAATTTTCGAAATTTCTACAAAATAAAAATGAAATGAAGAAAAATTTATAACAATTTTACGATTTTTTTTTCTTTTGTAAAAAGAAAGTGTAAGGAAAAACTTGTGTAATTTTCCACTGACTACGCGCTTTGACGACTACTGTAAAAGTGAATAAGTTTTTCCCTTGTTACACAAGGATTGAAAAAAATGTTTTTGTCCACCCCATCAAAATAAAAAAGTTTGCAATAAACAAGAAAATTTAATGGAGAAAACAAAGTTTTTTTTTTTATTCAAATTATCCTTTTTTTTTAACACGAACACATACCAATACAAAAATGGATACAGCATCCAAATTTTAATAGAGGCATGAATTTTTGTAAGCGTGTTTGTGTGGATCTGAAATAAATTTGAGTTGGAGCGTTGGAGTTGCGAGGACAAAAAATAATGACAGCAATTTTGCTTACTTGTGTGTGTAGGACACAAACGCACACCAACGAAAAAAAGGACTTTTGTTGTGTGTGTTTGCTTGCTGAATGCTGATTGACAGGAATAGGTAGGCGAGGCGTAGGAATAGGATTCAAATCAAATTCAGCAAAACAAAATTATTCAGCTAAAAAAGTATCCTTGCGCTCTGAGTCAAAATGTCAAAAGCAAAAAAACACAAAATTGGAAATTTTTATATTTTCACTTTTCATGAAGAGAGAAATTTTTTTTTTTTTTTGTATTGCTATTATAGCTATCCTGTCATTATGAATGTGTGAGTGTAATTGACAGGCTCACAAAACAAAAAACACACACCGCCAATTTTTTTTTGTATTTGACAACAAAAACACGCACACATGAAAAACTATTTCTTTTCTTTTTTTTGGAAATAAAAAATTATTTTTGGAAATTAAAATTTCAACAAAAATAAAAGGATTTTTATGGCCAGCATAAAATTCCGAAATGAATCATTAAAAAAATAAATTTCTTTAATTAGAAGAAATTTCTTTTTGTCGAGGGCTTGAAATGTCAATGACTGTGGGTTTTGTTGTTGTCGGTTCGTTGTATGGCCGATGGTGTGGTGGGAAAGAATTATCAATCCTTCAATTAAATATTTCTGCTGGCTGGCTGGTTGGTGCCTGCTTTAGAGTGTCCAGGGATTTTTAATGATTTATCCCAGAAATTTTCGATTTTTTTTTTGTTGTTGTTGCTTGTGTTGTTGTGACATTAAAATGACTACAACAAAATAATTTAATGATTACAAAAATTTCTTGTGGTCCACAAAAAACACAGCATCTTTAATAAAAGATCCAATTTAATTTTTGGTTCTTTAAAATTCAGGAATTTGACAAAAAGTCTGGCTGGGGATTTTATTTCACATGTAAAAAAAAAATCGTAAACGTCGTAAAAATTATTTTTCACTGTACAAAAAGTTAGTTCTTTTTTTTTTAGATTCTTTTATGCTCCCCTCAATTTTGTTATTTCATATTAAAAAAAAGAATAAATTAATTTCAATTGAAAATCACATCATTTTTCATTTATATTTTTTTTCTACTTTGCAAAGAATTTATTTATTTTTTAGAGGTTATAATCACTTTTTCTGATATATTGCATTAGGGAAGATTTATTTTTATACACACCACATTGAAATATTTCTTCGGTTTCAGACACAAAAAAAATATAATTTGAAAAAAAAAAAAACACTTTGAACTTTTTTTATTTTTAACTTTTTGTTTTACACAGAAAATTTCATTATTTTTAAAATTCTGATTAATTCTTTTTTGTTTGTTTAATTAACGCAAAATTATAATAAAACGAAAGAGATAAAAATTCTTATTAAATTTTGTATTATTACAAAAAAAGAATGAAAATTTATTTTAGTCTTTTTTATTATTTTTGTATTTAATTTAAATAATTTTTTTTTTCCTCTTGTCTCTATTGAGAATTTAACAGCAGTGCGACAAACGACAGACTGACTTGAATAAAGAAAACCAATAATAAAATACAACAAGAAAAAATGCTACCGCCGCGACGAGAATTTATTGTCAGATTTGATTGTGTGCGTGACGTAATTCAGCAATTGGATTTTTATGAAAAAAAATTAATTGAATTGTGTTTGCGTGTGCGTGAGTGGAATATTTCGTAGAAGAGAGACAAGAGAATATTGAATTTGTATAAAATAAAATGCCAGATTTTTTTTTGTTTAAAGATGGCGTATTCGCCGTTGCCGTGATTTTTTTTTATATAAAAATGTGCGTCAAAATAATTATTTAAAGCGAAAATTGGAATTTTATTATGTTTAATTTCTAAACGATACCTAAAATTGTATGTAGAATATGTTTTGGTTTTTAATCAGTTTAATGGGGTTGTTAGTTGTTACAAGTTGAAATTTAATTTATAGTATGTTTAGTCATTTGTTTATTCTTATAAAAATAATTTTTAAAGCGAAATATTAAATTTTATTATGAATTTTTGTTTCATATATGCATGTACAAGTACACATATATATTTATATTATAGGGCTATTTACTAATTTTACTATAAATTTACCCATAATATTTTGGTTTTTATATCAAGGGGAAATTTCTGTGAATAATTAAATATGTGGACTTTACTATTGCTATCCATATTATGGCAATTAACTACATCACTGTATTGCGGACGAGACCAGATGCCTTTCTTATATTTTTACATGTAGTATTTTATACAATCGTTTGAATTTTACAGCAATTTTTCAAATTTCTTAATCCCATTACATGTTTTGAAATAGTCTTCCCAATGAAGGAATGAAGCAACAAATGATGAATGCGAAACATAGATGTCCTTAATAAAAACTATATAAAATTAATTTTTCATATAAAAATAATTACATATCGATGCCTTCCCGCAACGCAAGAATGTATTAATCGACATTTAATATTTTTGTCGGGTGAAACAAAGTCTCAGCCGATAGAATGATTTTATAGATCCATATGACACATAATTACGGTGACCAGCCGTCCTGTATTTTACAGGACAGTCCTGTTTTTTAACTTGCTGTCCCTTGAGATTTTTTTGCAAATACAGGACAGTACACTGTCCCTTATTTCCTAATATGTTGGGCAAATGTCCTCTTTTTTTGCAGCTTTTGCATTTCAACCTCTTTAATTTAATATTTTCTATATTTCAAAATTTATGAACATGCATTGATTACCTAAATCAAAAAAAAATTGGTATCTAAATGAATTTAGGAATAATTAATGAAGATTTATTTGATGAATTGACCTGCGACAAAAATTTTGCAAATAAAAATTGGAAAAAATGAAGACAAAGGGGTTATGAGAAGATGATGGCGTTAAGTGACATTTTTGAAAAAAGTGATATTATTGCACATCGGTTTTGACCGCATACTCAACTTCTGGTGCAATTTGTTACTTCTTTCTACGGTTAATATAATATTTAATATTGGATAAAAATGTTAAGTACTTCTAGCAAACTGCAGTAAAAATAAGTAAAAGCTAAATAACTTGTAAAATTGTAAAAATGTCACTTAACGCCTTCATCTTCTCATGTCTTCAATTAGTTTGTATATTCCGATGATTGTATATTCCACCTTGGAATTGTGAGTCACTGACGACTGTCCAAAACCCACTCTGTGGAAAAATATCAAACATATTAACAAAATTTGACTTTTTAAGTATTTTTTTTTTGTTAGTCTAGTGTCTAGTCAAACAGACTTATGTTAATTTTGTACAAACATTTTTTAGTTTGTTTCATGTCCTGTATTTTCCTTTCCAAAATGTGGTCACCGTACACATAATACATATTTATTTTGTACATTTCTTTGTTTATAGTTGGGACAGATATATCGATATCGTCATATGGATCTTTAAAATCATTCTATCGCCTAACATTTTGTTCCACCCGACAAAAATATTAAATGTCACTCAATACATTCTTCCGGGAAGGCATCGATATATAATTATGTACGTTTGCAATTATATCATAGCCGCATAATTTAATTTGAATTAACATTCTATATTTACGTAATTAACATCTACAGAGTAGGAGTAACAAATTATGTTTGAAAATTAATCTGAAATTTGAAGTTGAAAATAATATTAGCGAACAGGAAATAAGTAAAAGGCATCTAGAAAACTATATATAAATAATATAAAATATGAGTATGTATGTACATATACGTATGTAGTTATTTCGGCAGGAAAATTCCTTATCCTTTTTGTCCACACAGACACACTATTATAAACTTTTTCAAATATTTTTTTCTCACTTCCGAGAGTATTACCACAAAATATTTGTTCACTAAAGCTAAAAATCATTAAGTAACTAACTCAAAAATAATCTTTTATATTTAAATAAATTATATTCAAAATATACAAATTCGAAATGCAAATTTTCAAATCCTTTTTTATATGGAATAAATATTATACACGTTTTGTAAATACTTTATGATGTATGCTCAACAAAAATAACTAAAACACAAAAAAAAATAACATAAACATTTTGCTTAAAATTATCCTTTTAAAGAAAAATTAATTCTAATAACATTTCTAACACTACATTTATATTTATCAAAAAAAAAACATTCACCTACTATCAAACATTTTAATAATAATAATAATAATAGTAAAAATAGTCATAAAAAAGTAAATGTACAAACTAAACCTTTTTCCAGGGCAAAAACAAGGACAAAATACCAGGTTTCATTTTTATATATGTACAGAAAAAAAACTCACATGTCTGGTTTACATTTTCGAAAATTTTATTTTCACCACTTTTCTCTCTATTAAACTATTATGGGTTAAACAAACCAAACCCAGAATTTATATAATTTTGAATTAAATCCTTAAAAATATGAAACAACATTTTCTTTAATATTTTGTACACTCTCTTTCCATCAACATTACCACACAAAAATCTCCAATAGAAATAATAATAAAACACCCCACAAAGCATACACACACGTGTAAAAACAAAAACCATCTCTAAACCCCAGATTTTCTTTTTTCAGTCCTAAATACAAAAATTTTTCCCTTATCCTTTAAAGATATTTTTTTGTTATGTTCATTTTTATCCATGTAAACTACACCTTTACCTTAAAGCCTAATTCAATTTTTACCATATAAGAAAAGTTTCTGTTATTTTTTTTTTTTTTGCATCCTGATCCTTTTATTGTGCGAGTTGTATTGAAAATGAAACGTTAGGTTCTTATACTTTTCATATTATATTATATATATAAGAAATTATTGGATGTATATTTAAATTATAGAGGATTTTGGGATGGAAAAACTGATGGTATAAGAAAGGATTTAAGAACAAAATGTAAAAGAAGGTAAAAAGATTTTTACTTGTATAAATTTTCATCTCTATATTTATATTATTTTATATTTTGTTACCTTGTTCTCTGCACAGTTTACATTATGCATAAAGAATTTTTAATCAGGACATTTTGTGAATTAATTTCTTAACCAGGAAAAAAATATACTAATATGGAAAATACGATGCAGACTTTTACTGTAAAGGTAAACTTTTTATACTAAGTAAAAAATGTGGTGGAAATTTAAATGCATAAAAAGAGATTTATAATCATTAATAATGAAATAAGTTCAAAAATATATAGACAATTAGATGAGGGGCGTATAAAATTTGCAAGGATACATAAAGAAAAAATTAAATAAATTGTGTAATTTTATAGAAAATGCAATAGAATGAAATGCAAGTATAGAATTTAAATGTTGTATTTTAATGAAATTATAGAGATAATGGTTTGATTTACAATTCTTCCTTTAGGTATAGGAATCTCTATACTAATTATTAATAATGATTAGAACAAGTAATTTAAAAAAATATCTATTTAATTATATTTAGTTTAATTACTTTTTAAGAAAATTGAAAATTACGAAGTGGGTTCAATAAATTTATTGCTGAACAAATTTTTAAACATAAATCTAATATTTCAATTAATTTTAAATTAATTCAAATTCAAAATTATACTTATCAATTAATCTATCATAAAATTTTCATTTTTCATAATTTACATGAAATCCACAACAAGAAAAATTTAAAAATTAACAATTATAGCAATAAAAATTTTCTCCTCTTAAAATATTAAGAAACATAAAAAAAGGAAGAAAATTAATTTCTTAAATTTTTGGTATAAAATTTCTTTTGGTTTTAAATATTTATTCTATAACAATTATTATTCATTCAGATTTATTGAGTGTTACAAATATTGTAATAAGTAAAATAGAAAACACGCAATATTTACCCAAAAAAAATTAACTAAATATACCATAAAAATAATATTATAAAATTTTTCCTACATAAAATAGAAAATATTAACAACAACTCCTTTTAAATTCCAAAAAAGAAAAAACACAAACACACTTTATATACCAAAAAAAAATTTTTTCTTTATTCCATCTATAATAATATTGTGTCGATGAAATATACCGGCAACAAAAATCCTTGTTAACCAAATATTTATATAATAAAGTATAAAAATAAAGTTTAATGTTTAACCTAAAGAAAAATATTATATAAAACAAAATGTATATAATTTTGTATTCTTCAGATTTAAGGATTCATCTCACATATAACACAATTTTCTATAAAGTTTTATATCAAGAGAGAAAATTATTATCAGCCACACTATACTATTATATATACGTATCCTAAAAAGAAAGAAATGTGAAAAGTGCTTAGTATTGCAAGATTTCTGTGTTATTTATGTTATCCTTTTTGAATTGTAAATCTAATTTTCTTATATACACACAATAATAATTGAGTTTTATGTATATATATAATACATAGCATATACCGTAGTGTAACATTGAATTTTAAATCGGAAGTTTACTGATCCGCAACGAAAAACCACTTGAAATCATGAAAATATTTCTTAACAAAAGGCCATAAGCAAAAATTATGCGGTGGTATATACATAAAAAAATATATTTTGAAAAAAAATAATATTTATTTTAAGAGATTAAATTATATTTACTTTATTTTACTGATTATTATAATTATTATTTGGTTAAATTAATTAATAAAGCGTATACTATACATATATTTATTAACCACAATGATTAAAAGAATAATATTGAAATATTTATTTTGGGTATATTAGAGAAATTTTTGGTATTTATCTAGGGTAGTTTCAGGATAGATAATTCTTAAATTATAATAGTATAACAAATCAATCGCAATGATTGGAAACATAATTTTCTTGAACAAAATCAAATAATTTTCTGATATGTAAAAAGTTTTTCATAAACTTCAGAAACTTCAGATATGTTTTAATGAAAATTTAATTTTAATTTTACAAAAATTTTGTTTTCCTCAACAAGTAAAATTCTTTGCATAAATATTTCATCTCAGAGGGTGTCATTTTTTTTATTAACATTTGAATACTCTGCAATATTAAAACTACAGGTGATGAAATTTATTCAAGTATCATTAATAACACCATTGGTGGTTTGTTTAGTTTATTAAGAAAAAGCAATAACTAAGAAAAGTAGTTTTGGTTAATATAACAAAAAAAAACTTTAAATTTGTGTCTAAATATTGCACATAGTATTCTAATTTAGAATTGAACATTAAATGAAAATCAATAATCAAATATGTTAAAATATTTGATCAAATATAGCAAAATACCTTCAATAATGCTGCTGAATTAATATTGTAGAAATAATTTATAAAGGTAAAAAGTATTTACAAAACTTAAATTTAGGAGATCCATAAATTGGTCGAAATAAAAATATTGAATAGAATTTTAAATAAATCAAAATATTTTAAAGAAAATTCAAAGGACGATTTTCCTAAAATTAGAGAATGTCTTGCAATATACTATTGGATATTATTGGAATAAGAGAAGCTAAGTAATTCCAATAATTTTTTATTACAAAATCTATAAATTTATTTGATTTTTTTAGTATTGCACATTTCAAAATTAAATTCTATTTCCTTTGAATTTAATTGTTTGAAATAGTTTGCATTGCAATATCAGTAAAAGTTATACAAACTAGGACCAGGTAGGACTCTATATATATGTACTCACAATTGGTGATATTCCTAAAGAAGAGGAAAGAACTAAATAAATTCTAAATTTTTATTTTGGTATCAATGTTAAATAAACTTTATACAATTAAATCATGAGTAAAGTAGATAAAAAAATATTTACAACAAATTCATAACAATAAATTTCCGATACCAAAGATACATAAGTAAATTTTTATAGTTATGTAATCAATTTATTTTCTATTCCAGGATAATCTAAATATTTCAAAATTATTGATTATTTATTTAAAAAAATAAATAATAATAATATTTTACCTATATGTGACTATAATAAATCTGATAAATCTAAACAAATACTTATATATTTTCCTCTATAGCAATATCAGATTTTATTTAAAATATTATTTTCAAAAATACCATGGGCATTTGGAATATATACACAAATAACATTATTCATTTTACCTCAAAAATATTTACAAATAATAATTTTCTAAAATCAGGAAAAACAACAACAACATAATTTTCCCTACCTCCAAGGATTTTTTTTTTTAATAATATCACCTATTTAATGGGTTGGAAAAATTGTTTATATTGCTCTCTAGGATTGATGTATATTTTATGTTTGAGGACAAATTTTACATTTGCACAAAATTATGGTGAAAAGCAGCTACATATCCAATAATTTAGTTTTCTCTTCAACTATAAAATAGGATTTGCACAAAAACAGACTATCCGATATATCATTTTTGTTCACTTATATCCATACACGACAAAAAACTTTGTAGGACAATTTATAATGTCAACGTTAGTTATGATAAAATTATCTAGGAATTATGATACTATAAACATAAAAAAGCATATACACTTCAGTGAATAGCGATACATAGAATTGTCGCCATCTCTAAAACTATATTGTTATTAGTTATATGAAAATGTTCTTTTGTTATAGCTGGCAAATATCCTGTTTGTCTGCACAAAACAGTGTACAAATCCATGTGCGCGTGATTTTATTTATTTACACTTTTTGGCAAAGAATAAATATTTTTCATGAAAATCTAAAGGATTTTCTGCTGTACTAATATATTCATATAAATTAAGGTATACACATATATAAATTTTCCAGGACAATGTAAATTCTTTGTTTTGTAAGATATATTTTAATGTAAATAAATGGTATAGAAGTTTTACCTGGAAAAATATCAGGGACAACATATTAAATTGTGTGTATATGACGGTAGAAATATAATCCTTAATAATTTTAACCTAAAAACCATAAAAAAAAAATTAAATTCAATGCCAGGATATTCGCAATAATATAAAATGATTATTGATATTACTGAAGGGATTCAATGATTTTCTTTGTTATCGATATTTCGTTTATTATTAAATTTGCGTATTTTGTTTTGATTTTCATTTTTTTTTGTATGGGATTTTATTTCTTTTCATTATTAAAATTTTATCAATTTTTAAGTAATTAAAAGAAATTTTTTATAAATATGTAATTAAATTACTGAAATGTGATATTTAAACAAAACAACAAGAAAAATTAGTTAGTAATGTTTTGAAATAAATATTTTACAAACCTCTTCACATAGGAAAAAGGGAAAACACAAAATTTAATAAAAGAAAATTTCATTAGGCAAAGTACCTAAAAATAAAATGTTTCTGTTATTTTACTTATTTTTTAATAATCTTGATAATTTTTCAAAAAAAAAGGACTCGTAATTTTCCTTTTTCCTTAAATAAAAATATATATTTCGTTATCAAGATTATGAAGAGAAGGAAATTAATCATTTTCAAAAAAAAAATAAGAATGATTTTTTTTTTCTAAAATGTAAAATGGAAGGATAGGTGGACATGTTTAAAGACAAATGATTTAAAATATTTTAATTCACTTTTTGGAAAATTAAGTTTCTATTTTTTTTGAAATTATTTAATTATTTAAGGGTATAGTCATTAATTTTGGACATCGTGTTACAAAATTTATGTAATGAATTCATCGTTTTAGATTTTCTAATAGAATTCTGGTATACTAATTATATATTTGACCTTTAAAATTGTTTTATAGTAGACTATATGTAAGTAAAAGCGTTAAAACGTAGAAGAGTGCCTCAAATTTCAAGAAATATATTAAATTATTTGATATAATATTTAATGGAAATCAAAATGTTCTCAATTCAGCATCCTCCCACTTTAAAAATGTAATTTAAATATTTACAAAAATTTAAAACGATTAATAATTAAATATTGAAATAGTCAAAATATTTCAAATATATTATTTTGTTACCGTAATATTAAAATTATTCGATAACATTAAATACGACATTTTTCATTTTGCAAAAAAAAAAAATCTAAAATTATTTGCAATAAAAAAACTTTTTCAATTATTCATCAATTTTTCATCATTTTTCCAATATTAAATTTAAATCTATATTTTTATTGGAAAATGCTAAATTCCTTATTCAAAAATACCACAATGTTTCGAAAACTTTAAAAATACTTGCAAAACAATTTTTTGGACAATTGCAAAAAAAATGGCCAAGATAAGAAGAATTTTTTCGGTTTTGGTATATGACCATATTTAGCAAAAGTTTCAGCATTAAAATTTATTATGCTGTCTTTTTTTTTTTGTGTTTGGGAATCTTAAAAGTGATTTATTATTATTATTTACAAGTTTTTTTTTCTATATTTTTTTTTAAATATTTAACGACAAACAAAGTTAGAATTAAAATTTCTATAAAATAATTCAAAAATAAATTCTACTTAAGAAAGGAAATTTTAATGTTTGCCATGAAGAGTGGGGAATGGAATATTAACGAAGTCAAATTTAAGTGTAAATACGAAAGTAAATATAAGAAAATGTCTTAACAAAGTTCTTGGATTCAAGAGATTATATATAAAATATTAATAACCCGAAATATATTTAAAAGTAATTTTGAAGTTTATTAATATTTAATGAGAAAGTTAAAAAATTTCTTTATGGTTCTTTTAAGTTTTTATAATTTTGCATAGTTACTTCAAGTTTACTTTTCGAAATAATTTATATGTTACCAAATTCTGTATTATATACTTTCTTCACAATGTGACCAAAATAAATTAAATATAAAACTGATCTCATATTTTTTATAAATCATTTCAAAAAATCTTATTAAAATTTCAAAATTTAGTATCGACAATTTTTATTGCCAATTATTTCGATTAGGAGAGTGCCGTAAATAAGAAATTTAATTTAAAATATTTTAATTTTCAACAATATATACGCTAAAATGGACTAAAACAGATTAATTTTTGATTTTTTTGATAACCTTTTTTTGTATATAATTTATGAAAACAGAACCTTTTAACTACAGGTAAATTTAAATTAAATTATTTAAGTACGGGAAGAGGTGAACTTTGATTTTAAAATTTATTTATTTATTTTTTTAATTTACAATATTTTCTTTGATGTTTCGTAAGCATTAAAAAGTTTTTAAAATAATTTTTTTTAGAAAAAAAAAGTATATAGAGCTATTTAACTTTTAGAAATTTTATATAAAGTTATTATGCGTTATTGAAATTCTGATCAGGTATAAAAAGGTTATACAAAGTAAAGAATATTTGATTTTTACCAAAACAAAAAGTTTTTGGTATATAAAAGTTTGAATATTTTTTTTTTCGTGTTCAAAAAGAAAATCGGTAACTAAAAAACTTTTTGCTGTAAATTGTTTACGGGTATAATTATAGATTTTTTGAGATTTTTTATAAATTTTTAATATTAAAATTCTTCCGTTTTATAAGGAAAATGTTGAAAATGAAAAACAACTATATAAAGCTATTTGCGTCATTATGAAGGATTTTGGTATATAATTTATTTATAAAATAACATTTACATTTTAAGTTTTTCAAAATTATTATATATTTCAAAAATTATAATGTATTGCATTCTTTTTTTTAATTATATTTTGGAAAATTTATTAAAATTAAAATATATAGTCTAAAATTTTTGGAAATTGGGAAAGATCAATCAACAAATTACTTCTAAATTTGCAGAAATTACAATAGTTGTTTCAGGTCAAAACATTTCATCCTTGGAAATTTAATATTTCATGTCCCTTTTATACAAAATATTAGATTTTATCGAATTTAACCACAAAGACAAGTAAAACAAGAATCCAAATCATCTCTAAAATGAAATTAACTCGATTCATATATAGAAAAGGAAATTTTTGTGATTCAGAAATCCACTAGCAATTATTTTTTGATAGAAATTTCGCAACCATATCAAATTAAGGATTATTATTGAATACAAAATATATATCAGAAAAGGTTAGAAATGTAGCAAAAATTGAATTAATGCCAAAACAAAAAATGTTAGCCTTCCTTAAGATAACTAGATAAATAATGTGAAGATTTTGGTTGTTATATTTACGATAAAATTCATTTCTAATCATATATTAAATTTAATTTTGAGGATAATAGAAATTTAATTTATATATGATATTTTCAGTTCAGTCTAGCAAATTTTACGATTTGAAATATTGAAATATTTTGATGTAAATTAGAAACTCAAGTTTTGCTTTAGCGTTTTGGATATCTTCGTAAAAGCTTTCTCGTATGCTCGTTGAGATATCAACTGAACAAAATCGAAAAGTACTACAACATTGACTGTCTATTTAGTGTTTTGGAAGAAATTTTAATTATATAAAATAGTGAAATTTAATTTGTCTCCGTAATGTTTCAACTTGCATACCAAATAAATTTATTTACAATTAATTTAGTAATTCAAAATAGTATTAATTCATTTATCTATGAATTTATTTTTTGGTACAATCGTAAATTGTATATATAAGCAAATTTTCTCTTCGATAAATACAATTCGATCGACAGAAAGTAACGAAATTGCTAATATTCTAATTTTAATGATTCACGTAAATTTTGTGAATAGAAAAATATCCTTTAATGGAAATTTTTAACATAAAATTCCTTTTAATATAATGAAAATTTTAATATAATTTTTTCTACAGAAAAAATTCAATTCCTTTTAGTCCTTTACAGTTCAAATTATTTTTTGACACTTGACATTGTCTTTTTCTTATTGTACTTCCTGTTTAATTATTAATAAATAATAAATATAATTTTTATTCTCATAATTTTCTTATATAACCACACCATAAATGACACAAAAATTATCTAATAAGGATAATAAAAAAGGCTCATCCTGGAAATTCTAAAAGTACTTGTACAATTATTTTTTCTATTTAAATGACATTAACGTAATTTTTTTGTTTGACCATTTCTTTTACTTTTAAAGTATTTGCTATTGTGGCATACTTGAAGATTTCAAAATAAAATAAAAATGACTTAATAAACAAATATTATTTAAGGACTTCTTTTATTCAAGGACTCTGTTAAGATGTTAATTTTGTTTAACGTTTTTTTTTTTAAGGTAAAATTTTTAACTTTCTTATTTACATAATTTCGTTGACACAAAGTCTCGAAAATAGAAAAAAAATAAGAAGAAGTGGCAAATGAAAAGACTTTTTGTTCAAATTTTTCAAAGGTTTTTTTTAATTAATGTAAATTTGTGGAAAATTTATTTACACAATTTTTTTTGCGATACTTTATACCTACGTTTTATTTATTTGGTTTTTTTATTTATTTAAAATGTTCTTGAAATTTTCGACAACAGAAATGATTGAATAAAATTAGTTTGGAAAAATTTGAATTTCTAAAAAATGTTATGAATTTTCTCCAACTATAAAATTACACCATAAGGAAAATTGCATAGTATCGAAAATATTTTTCACTATATAATATTGAAATTAATGGTTTGATTTTCATATCTACTTTTGATCCACGATAAAAATTGTTATAAATAAAAGGATTGTATTATAGAAAAACTATATTTTCGAACAAATGAAAATATTTATATGAAAACTTACAGGGAAAAATAGTGGAAAATTGCCAAAAATAAAAAAAAAAAAATTGAAGAATTAGCAATTTTGGTAAAAGTAAATTTACAATTTTTTTGCTTATCATGTCTGGATCTGATACTGAATTTCGATAGTCTGGTCTGGTTATTAGAGATAATATCAATTTTTTCAAATTACAAAATATTTTATTATACTTTTATCCAGAACAAAATATTTGAAGAAAATGTAATTAAATTCATCACATAAATAAATATAGTCACAATATTGTTTTTTAATTAAATTATAATTTACCTAATAATTAAAATTTTCTGTTTACGTTTATGTAAAATATTTTATCAAAAAAAAAAATTCTCACCATTTTATATGAATTTTAATTAACTTTTTGCTACGTGAAATATTTTAATGTTTTTTATGTATATAATTTTAATAATTAAATTTAAAACATCAAAAAGAGATTTAATCTGTTATAAAATTAACAGATTTATAGAATTATTATTATAACCATCAGGTAGCACAATATCCTCTCTACTGTACGTTTTTTATGATTTAATTAAGTAAATTTTATAAATAAAAATTAATTAATAAAAACGACGTGTACCAATTATTATTATTATCCGTTTTATAATATTTTATATTAATATAATAAATCGTTTTATTTTTATTGAAAATTTTATTACAAAATAATTAAAGTAAAAAAGCTTTTAGTTTTTATGTTTGGCTGAAATATCAAAGATTAATTTATTTATGGTATATATTTTTAGTTAAATATGAAATATTTTTATAATTTTATTAAAATTATGATATTTTATTAGTGAAATGCATTTGATTTAGAAATTTTGAAGTTTGTTGGAAGATGTTTAACAAAATTAAACATTAAAGAAGTATTTTAAGGAAACATGCAAAAATTTCTGTAAAATAAATAACAAATGGTCCAATTTCCCATTATCTAAATATTTTTGGTAAACTCAGAAAAATCGTGATGTTTTAAATTCGAACCTAGAAAAAGCTATCAATTTTAAATTTATTGAAAATTGATTACAAAATTTTGAGTTCTGTGAATCAAAGACAAATTGTAGTATCAAATAATTAAACGAAAAATTCAAATTAATTTGGAAATTGTTATTCATCATAATTTAACGAAGCTTTCAAATTATTTCCAGTACAACAAACCAATTATTGTTAAATTTTAATAATAAATTAAGAATTTCTAATCAAAATCTCTAAACTAAAACTGAAATATTAATTAGAATGAATTTTCCACGACCAAAAGAAATTTATGACCATTTAAATTTTTACACTAAAATTTCATTAAATCCTTAATTCAATATTCTTCAATCATTCTGATAACACTTTACATTAAAGTGTGTTTAGTCCTGATGGCAAAAGGTATATATGTATATTCAATTAAAATGTGTAACTACGTAATTAAAATTTCAATATTTCATGCATCTGGGAACTAAGAATCTGTTTTTCATAATAATGGATATGTTTATATGGGTGGCACTTTACCAAGTAAGTATATAGTGTCCAAAAGTGTTTCGCTAGAGGTGATGATGGTATTATCATTATATAAATTACTGATTTTTTGTTTGTATAAATAACTGACAATAATCAGAGAGAAATATAAAGGATGTGAGTGTTTTCTGATGAAAGTTTTTCCAATTAAACGACGACCGGCATATATAAAATTCCAAAAACAAGGGTAAAAAGTAGATAATTACCATAATGATGTCAAATTTTTGGTGTATAAAAATTTATGATTGACAAGAAGCAAGAAGTATAGGATATATTAGTAAGTACATAATTAGGCACATTATCTAGTGGTTAGTGTTAAAATGGTACAATTTCTTGTTATCTCTAAGTGTAAGTATTTAAAATTGGTATACACTAATGCTAATTACGTAATGATAATTTTTTTAAAAGGTTTTCTGAGTCGACAATTATTATTTCATTAAAGAACTATAAATTATTATATAAAGTATCTAAAAATTTAAATTAAATTTATTTTGCAAATCAATTTTGCTAAGAGTGCATAATTGAAATTTTAGTTATTGCATATTGCTATATTGCATCAATGTATAAGAGAGAGAGAGGGAGAATCGTAAATTAACCATTTTAATCAAACTTATAAATATTTCCATTACTAAATACAAAAAAAATTACATAACCATATTTTTTATTACTAAATTTTTCATGAATAATTAAAAGGAAATGGCCGTCATTTGCATAAGAAAAATTATACTGTCAGAGTTATTTCTTCATTTTATTGAAAAAAAAGTTTACCAGGTAAATGAAAATTGGTTAAATAAATAAAAATGAAAAATTTTGAACAAAATAAATGAAATTAGAAAATATAAAAATTATGATTAAATAAAAACATACCCAAATTTCGCAATTTAACGTTTTCCATTCTTCATTTAATTGATTGTTGATTGCGAGATTTCGATAAAAATTACCAACAAAAAAAATCATAATCGAAATTAATTAAAATTTATAAAAAAATTGTTAATAAAAAGTAACAGAAAAATTAATAAAACAAATTATTAAAAACACAAATTAATTAACAGAACAAAAAACGAAACAAATAAAATTTAACCAAAAATTAAAATTGAAAACGTAATTTCCTTTTTCACTTTAGCTAAAAAAGTTAATCCGGAACTTTTACTATATGCAAGAACAAAAAAAGTGAAGTGACGTTTGATATTGTCAGCGCTTATGGAGAAAATATGAACTAAAATAATTCGTGTGGTTTTTCGAGTAATCATGGTGAAAATACGGAATAAATTTAGCTAAGACACACAATGGTTTTTTCTTTCACTAATAGATGGCAGATACTAACTTAAGATATTTTGAAGGGCATTAAGATTTTTGGTTAATTGATTTTGTTACTATGTAATTATAAACATGTTAGCTTAGTTCCCTTGAATCTTAATCTGTTATTAGGGTAATAAGTTCGTAATTAAAAATATTAAATTTAATATTTGATCCTAGAATATCCAATTTTCAGGTGAAACATAGTTTTTCAAAGACTATGATTGTCAGATTATCAATATAAATTCATGTATTCTCAATCCTTAAAAATTTTTTTTGGTTACGACATCAAATTACAATATAATACCGGGAAAACCTGTTAAAGGTAAACTAAGGCCCACATCGGGATGTTCAGCCAAGAAAAGACATCATAATTATTACCGTACCCAAACGTGATAATCGTATATAAAATATGTGATAAAAACCTTAAGAAAGTAAATTACATATATAAAGTTTGAAAACTTTAACTCGAAAACAAAATAATAATCTTTTAATTCCTGTTGCTCTTGTACGCAGTTCACCAACCATTTCCGCCGGAAATTAAAATGATTAAAATATATACTCAAACTCAAAGTTTATCTATCAGCAAACTAAAGATTAATCTTTAAAGAGATTTATCAAATTTAATGTACATATATAATCGTACTACCCAAACGAATATTTTTACCTACAGATTATGTAACTTACTTAAAAATCTAATAAATTATAAGACTCAATCCTTTTAAATATTTTATATAAACAAACTATATACTAATTTTATATCATTTTTTATATGCTAGATATAAAATAACACGCAAAGTAATTTAACACTTTATAATTATCTAAAATATTCTGAGGTTTATTTTTTTTTTGCATATCCCAGACGTAATCGTATCTAATTTAAATTTTCTTTACCCATTATTTTTTTTTTTAAATGTCTGGTATAATATTATAAATATTCGTAGTTTTTCCTTTAAAAATTATAATAGAAAGGTTTTAATTTAAAATGAAATTTATTATTAATTTCCAAGAAAAAAAGTCAATTTGATAAATTGTGGTAATAAATTTAATCTTAAACCGTATAATAATTTATGTTGTATATATTTTTATGCTTTTTACGACATGTTTTGTATTAATAAATTCAAATTTCTTGAAACAAAATTACAAATTTTTGATTTATGTACATTGCGATTGGGGTAATTAAAATTTGATTATCAGAAAATCATTTAAATTTTAATAAATAAATTTAAAGAAGGTGTTTACACTGCGGTAACGGAAGAGAATAATTAATATTTATCAATTTTATCAAATTAATTTATCTTATTAATTAAGTTAAATACAAATTTTTGACAGAATAAAGACCTAAACTTAAGTGGACAACCCTTTAAAATGGTTTTGGGCTACGCTAGAAGGAAAGTAGTATTGAAAGGAATAATTTAAATTTACTTAGCATATTTTGGTATATTTTGTACCTTCGTTAATATAGCTTTAATATGGTCTTAAAACCTACACCGATGTCATTATATTTTGAGCCCAAATGACGAATGGTAGCTAAAAGCTGATATTCAAATACCAGAATTAAAGATTATACTTCCCCATTTGAATTTCTCCGATAGTAAATTAAATATTATAATGCTCTATGAACTTTCGACAAAATTTAGCTGGAGATTATACATAAACTTCCTAAATTTAGTTTTCAAATCTATTTCAGTCATTTTTTAAATCAAATTGAACAATTTTCAAATTAAAATAAGTAATTTAATCATATTTATATCCCTTAGAAAATTATGATATGTTCAAGTTACCTACATTCAAGTAAGTAAATCAAGTTTAGTATTTTAAGTATTTTAAAGATTCAAGTTTTGAATAGGAAACTGAACTGAACACTTTATTCTATAAAGATAAATTACATCTTTCTGTTAATAACAAAATTCAACTTAACATTATTTATTTCCCTCAAAACTTTCCACGAGTTCTTTTCAACATTTTTCTGTAAAATTTTATATGTATACAAATATAATTTAAAAAAAAGTAATGTTTTTGTTTAATTAATCAATTCGCGAAAAATTATCTTCAAAAATTATTTTTAAATAGCAACAGGAAGCAATCTTTAAAGTAAACTGAAGAAGGACTCTTATTTTCTATTTTTCATTAACATTACGAAATATTTCCATATTATTTATATTACAAAAACTTTTTACAAATATAGAGACATGAAAAATTTTCAATCATTTTTCAAATTAACATAAAACAAAAAAGAAATCTAATATATAGTAGAAAAAGCTCCTCATTTAATTTCCCACAAGGGTACAAAAAAAAAATCCCCCAAAAAATAAAAATAAAGGAAATCTTTTTTAATGGAATTAAATTTAATAAAAACATATACAAAAATAGAAAATTACATTAATTAATTACATCTTACCTGTATTTGGCGAAAATCCATGGTTGAATGCACAGTACTCTTTAATTCGACTACAGACATTTATGGTTCTCCTATATAAAAGAAGAAAAAAAAACGAAAAGAAAATGACGAAAAATATTTTATAATATAAATTTATATATGTATATAAATAATGTTTAAGGAAAAATTGAGCAAAAGAAAATGCGTTCATTTTCCTCTTTTTCTTGTTTGTTTTACTGTTAGGGTAATATTTTCTTTCACAGGGGTTTAAAAATTTTTTCTTGCTATCATTTTAATCAACAAGAAAACAATAACAACCACCTGCCTGACATCCAACAAAAAAGGGTTGGAAAAATATGTGTAATGTATCAGAGACCATGTGGAAATTTAAAGGAATTTTGTAATAAATATTTATCTTGACTGATAAATGATGATGACCTACCAAAAAAAAAATTCAAGGATATCAAAGGATACTAATTTTTTCTCATGATAATATATATATATATATACATATATATATATTTTGTGTAACATTATATTTTTATGTGATGCCAAAGGATTTTTGTAGAACAAATGAGACTTTGAAAGAAGAAATATAAGTATTATAAATTTCAATGATAATTTTAATCATAAAAATTTAAGATGATGATTTAAAGGTAACTTGAATTATGAAGGATGTAAGATTCTAGTCTTTTTTTCGTACACATTAAATTTTGTTACCCTTTTCTTCTATGAAATTGTAAAATTATAGTCTCCTTTTTTATGAAGGAATTACTATCTATTAAAATTTAATGATGATTTGAGAAATCGGTAATACTTATTAAAGTACATGTGCACCTTTTGTGGTTATACTTTTATTTTCTACATAATTTTAAAGTGTGAAATATAGTTGTTATCTAGTTATATAGTAATGATTACACTTTATACCACACTTTCTATGCATTCTTCTTCTTTCAACTGATATCCTTTAAACTAGCAATTTTGAAATTTATAAATCAATTTCAAATAAGTATAATAAAAAATATATTAAAGTTTTAAATTGTTATGCAATTTTAATCATAAAACATAAAATATTTCATACAAGGTAAAAATGAATTATTATTTATATATTTTTTATTATTATCTTTATCAATTTATATTTTTAAATTATTGTCATTTAATTTACCAGATCATTTCCTACAGTAAAAAACTCGATGGTGACCAAAAAAACTGAAAAACTTTTGAATATGCAAAAAGCAAAATTACAATTTAATAAATTTATATAGAATTTTCCCCTAAACTAACTACAAAGAATAAAAAAAAAAAGATTTATTGAATTTTCCCAATATGAAATTGGAATGAAAAACGATTTTTTTTTGTGTTAGAACAGAGAAAAACTTTTTTAATAAATTAAGAATAAAAATTTTCGTGTACCATTTTTTTTTTCTTGTGTTACTTTTAAAAAGTTTCGTTATAATGAATTTAAATTTAATTTTTATAAAAAAAAAAGGTAGGTTGGATTATTTTTTTCTACAATTTTAATGTCATTTTAAATTTAATGGAAATATTGAAATTGAATTTCAAGTGAATTTTATATTTTGTAATAAATATTTATCCATTTCAAATTTAATTTCAAATTAAACCATTTGAAATTTAATTTGAACCACTTCAAATTTTTCTATAAATAATTTTTGTGTGTATAAAAATATTGAAATAATATTTTTTTTCGAATAAAATTTTTGTTTTTTATGGAAAAAGAAAAATGTGTTAAAATAAATTTATAATTTATTAGAATATTTGCTGCTATTTTATTTCGCTAAAATTTGATAAAGTTTTTGGAGTATCAATCCATAAATTTTCTTTTTAATGTGAATTTTTAGAATTTTAATTCATCCTTTTATCATTTACCATTTAATTGGACTTTTTTACCATGACAATTTTCACCAAAAATAAAAGTAAATTATTGGAAAAAGATGAAATTGATTCGGTAAAAAGGAAAATATATTTAGTAAAAGCCAAATTTGACCTGAAAATTCCAAAAGATAACTAAAAAAAAATCAATATTTTTAAAATCATTTAATTGTATTTTATATTTTCATTAAATTTTAATTTAATTTTGCAATTTCTTTCTTAGTTTTCCTATAAAGAGAAACATATTCAGTGAAAATCAAATATTTTCAATCTAAATACTTTTTATACTCGTAGTATGTATACGAAAAATAATGAAAATGTTTGTGTTGTACATACTTATATCAACGGAAAGAATGTTTATGATAGCAATATAAAACTATAGTACATAATTCTATCATTACAGAAATGCCAGGACGTGTTTGGTATAAAGTATTGATTATATTTTGCTAAAACGAAAAATTAAAAATGCACCTTTCACATATCATCCATTTAAGTAAATTTAGATATATACATACATTTACATATTTTTCTTTATGTAAATATACAAAAGTGTCTTCCTAATTCCCCGAGAATGATTTTTAATTGTTTAAAGTTAAAGTTGAAATATAAAAGTTCATTTTAACAACAAAGTTTAACGTATATTCATTTTTTTTTCATTTATAAATCACGTTTATGTACGTTTTACATGTTGATTATGTGGAGAAACCTCTTTTTATTCATATATAAAACGAAATTAATTTCATTATAAACAGAAAAAGAAAATTTCCTTTTTTAGAACTTATAATTTTATAAAACTGAATAAAAGTTTGTGTTTTTTAAAGTTATTTTTTTATAAAATGTTGAGGTGTAATATATATAGAAAAGGTGGTTTATTATATTTTTTGTGAGGTCTAAATACAATTTTAGATTCATAAAGCAAAAATCCAGGAAGCAAAAATGTTAGAATTCACATTGGACGAAAAGGTTTTTGTTATAAAACGAATTCAACCTTTTTTGTAGTGTTAAATGGCATTTGTTTAGTGAATTATATCAAAAATAGCACGTCTTTGAATTTAGAAGTTTGTAAGAATGGAGAAAATATAATTACGTCAATGGTATACAAATTAGTTTCTCCTTTATTTTATAAATTTTACTAATTTTCAAATAAAATTTAAATTTAATAAAAGCATTTTGAGGCAAAATAGTCTTTTTACAAAGAATAGTATTTTCAAAAAATCAAATTAGGATTTTTTTAGACTAATTTTACTTGGAAAAAAGGATAATTTAACTTTAAAAGAGACTAATTGGACTTGAAAAAAGACTAATTTGATTTTTGAATAATTTGAGTGTTGTTAACAAATCAAAATAATGCTGTATATTTAATTTAAAATGGAGAAAAAATGTTAAAGTAAATTATTGTAAGCGCCAGACTTTTAAACAAAAATTATGAAATTTAAGGAAATTTCTGTGTCAATAATGACAATTAGGTATAAAATTTTTATAATATAATTATTAATATTGCTCTGATAAGATGAATCCGTAACTTTTGCATTTCAAGTTTTGTTCAATTTTTCTCGACAAATATCAAGTTTTCAAAAAATGTTTTTGGATATTTTGTATTTCAAATTAAGTTTTTTTAAAAAAATGATACCAAATTACTTAACATATAGTCTGGTTGTATAGTTTCTGTAGACTGCATAAAAAAATTCCCTTTTCTTTCTCTTGGTTCAACAGTTGAATATGGTCTACTCTCATAGAGATTCTGTTGCAATTAAGAAAAGATTATCATACAATTGTTATAGCTTTTATGTTTTACTGCAAACTGCAATCCTTTATTGATGCAAGTTTCAAATAAGCTTTTAAAGTTTAATCTATAGATTACAGATACTGCATAATAGCTATCATTGGCTGTAAACTATATAAATATCAACCAAAAAAATGAAAATTAAATATTTCTCTACGAGTTTATCACTAAATCTTTATAAAAAAAAATGTAATTTAGGATTGTGTCTAAACTTTTTTTTTATGTTGTGACATGACATTTTATCGTAATACATATTTGGAAATAGTGAAATTTAATTGTGTATATAGAAATATTTCGTTGAAATACTTTAGGGAAATCAGATTTTCTCGATTACATTTTAAATTGATTAATTTTCTGCTTATTTAAATTGAAAACTATTTTTCATAGTCATTAATAAAAGAATTTCGAATATTACGAGTATGTAAACTAAAATTTGTTTCACATAATTGCACATGTACATAATAAAGCATAAGTATTGAAATATTGTATCATTAAATTTTGTTTTTGTGTCAGAAAAATTGATATTCCGGAACATAAATATTGGTTCAAAGTTCAATGAATTCATTTTTATTTCTACTCTAAAAGTTTTTTTGCAATTTTGAAAAATGAATTTTTATAACAAAAATTTTGCAGAAAAACAAAACAATTATTAAAAAATATTATATTTTAAGAACAATATCAATTTTTGTTTAATATTTGCTATGAGTTCATATATTTTATCTGGAGCTCTAAATATTAATGATTGCAAAATTGTAGATTATAATAATATATAAATATAATATGTTCAATCTATGTAATATTTTTCAATTTCAATTTATCCAATTCCCATTAGAATTTTTCTAGTGTTTATTAATGGCAAATATTACATAGAATTTGAATTATTATTATAAAATGGGAATTCGAATAATATAAGGATATCAATTTTCAATCACAGTATAAATTAAATTAATATATATTTTTATCAAAATAAATAATTATTTATAATTTTTATTATTAATATTATGTATAATTTTGTTGTGATTTATGTTGCAGAGCTATTAAATTTATTATATTGAAATGATGTAATAAAATTTGAATTTATTATAAATATTTGATGAGAAATTTGATAGACTTTCTTGTCATAGAATTATGTAGACTAACTACCTATATACAATTTCTTAATAAAATTAATTTTTTGGAGAATTCAAAATAATTTAGGAAAAAGACTTAAAAGGAAGACAGGAAAATGACTTCTCCTACATTTTGTTTGTTTTTCGTAGAGAAAACTAATTAGAAAGAATAAATTTAATTAACCAAATAAACTGACAGAATTTGGTATAAAATTATACTGTATAGTCCTTAATCTCTTAAGATGATTTTATTTTAAGAGAAGACGTTTTTAGAAAGAAAAAAAATATTATTTATTCATTGGTATCTCAAAAATAGGTCGTCCATTAGTCTTTCGATGAGGGCAAGACAGAATTAATTTCCATAATTACATTTTACTAAAAATAATAATATTAATAAGTATAGATACTTATCAATTACTGATAGTACAGATTTGTCTTATAAAAATCGTATAGTAAAATATTTATTGCCTCAAATTTATCCTTCACAATATTGTAAAAATTATTCATATTTTTTTTATTAAATTAACTTTTTATAAATAAAATTATCTGTTAAAATTTTGTGTAGAATGAATATACCATATATTAACTGATCTGATGGTAATTGATGGACCATATAAGGATTTATAAAAAAAACTCATTAATATAAAAAAAAAAACTTGTTTGTAATAATATTAAAATATCCCAAAGGAAAATAAATGTTAACAATTTTCATTAATTTATATTATTTTAAAACGGATTTTTTTTATATAAATTTTCCATTAAATTTAATTAGTTATACTATATTTTTTCATATAAATTTTATTGAACTTTTTATTTATCATTTTCCACAGTTTTTAATTTTAATTTTCAGAATTTTTTTTCTGAGTTTTAACATTTTAACATAATTCAAATTTTTAATTTTAACAAAGATATTTTATAAATTATATTTAATTATTAGTATAAAAATGAATTTTGATTAACTATAAATAAATCCTTTTAATAACATAAAATAATAATAATCATATTATACTCTACAAGAAATACAGAAACTTTCATCTACATTTTATATATATATTAAAAAATCAATTACTTTTCTGACCCGAGGTTATGGGTTAAATTAAATTTATCTATTAAAATTCTCGTAACCTACTAAAAATGAATATTATCTGGTAGGTGCATTAAATTTTTAAGTAAAGTATATTTACAAAAAAAAATGTTTGTGTTCAAAATTCATTTCACCGACTGCAGGATATGTGAAAAATGTTATCCAATAAAGAATTTTCCATATAATAAAAACTTAATATCGACTTGGTAAAAGGATAATGTCATAACATCATATTACCTTTAGGTATATAATAAAATTATTAATATTTCTGTATATAACGATATGCAACAGAAATCATAATTTTTATAAAAAAATTTTAAAAATTGTTTTTTTTTTAGAAAGTAAGGGGTTGGTTTACAAAATTATGATAAAAGAGGTACTCCAAAAACTTGTAGATTTTGGCCTATACCCATCTGTAATATTGGGTCTAAGGTCAAATTAAATATTCCAATATTTTATTTTGTGATCACACAGAAAGAATAAAAGAAAAGAAAATGTTCACTTACATTTCAAACTAATAATCAAAATTTTAATTTACAAAAGAAAAGTTAATTGAAATTTTTAGAGATAACCTTTTGACCTATATTTTATCAGTTGACTACAATTTGCTTCCATCTATAATTTGTATACATATAGTATAATAAAAAAAAGTCTGGCTACCTGAAGAGAATATGAATATATATTTTCCTTATAAAATAAAAATAAAATTGAATTAATGTCCTTTTAACTTAATTTTTATTATTAACAGAGAAGAACATTAAATTATTTACTTTTCTTCTTACCCAACAGGAAATCACAAAAAAAAATATATTTTAATGTTCAATCTAATAAAATTATTAGAAACATCCTTTCATACAATTCTTTTGATAAAAAATGGGACTTTTCTAATTATGTATTTTGGAACTTGTTATAAGAAATGTAAATTTAATTAATTTAAATGCTAAAAAATAAATTAAATATATTTATTTAATTTCTAAAACGATTTTAATATAATTATACAGGAAATTTTATATGAATTATTCAACAATTTTAGGGGTTTTTTCTTATCATTCCCGTCATTATTCTATAATCATGGAAAAATATGAAGTAGAAATTTTCCAGATAAAATTGTTTTAATTGAGAGAAAAAAAACATATTATTTCTATTTTATTATGTAAATTTTAAATTCTTTTGTTTATTTATTTTAAATTTTTATTATTTATAATTAATTATAATCCGTAATTAAGTAATTAGGTTAGACTAATTATTGTAATTAAATTTAATGTATTATTTACAATGTGTTAACGAAATTGTTAATGATGACAAAAATAAAACTTTTCTAGTTGACTGATCAATTTTTACACCAAATCAATTAACATTTGGTGTAAAAATTTATTTATGTTTTAATTTGTTGGTTGATAAATTTGTGAGGAAGCTAAAATTTCTGGTAAAATTTCTAATTATATTATAGTTCTCAATCAATATGTTTTTTCGGGTAATTGGAAAAGTGTTAAATAATTAAGATTGGATTGATAAATTGTAAAAGAACTTGAGAGCTAAATGAGGAAAAAATATATACAATATGTAAGATTTATTAAATTTATTAAGTTTTAGTTTATTAAATATATTAATTTTAGAGTTTATTAAATATATTAATTTTCATCTTGTATACATTTTTTAAATAAATTTATTCAAAATATTATTGCCGCTGCCATATTTAATCATTTTGAACGTACATATATAAACATCTTACATACATGTACAGTCAAATATTTCAATCCAATCCAATTCAATCCAAGTTTCTGAAACTCAATCCCTGTTTCCAAGCACACTAATCTGGCTTGGCTTTGAGTTCAATCCACATGGAAATGTAATTGACTGTACATATATAAATATATGAAAAACTTATGAATATTTTATAGTTACATAAATTTGTCCCCTTGTAATTTCCATATGAAAATTTGTAATAAAATTGACACATGTATAATTCTATTCATTGTTTAAATTTCTTAAATGTTATTCATTATCTTTAATGTAGATTGTGAATGACACACTATACCCACAAAAATATCAAATAATTTACATTGGAATAATCTCCCTGTATACAAATACAAACTGTAATACATAATTTTGTGCTAAATTCATCATTTTACCAAATTCTACAATAAATTTACCTTAATAATATAAAGGACATACTTATCAAAATTAATGATATACCAAAAATAAATTTATGAATATTATGTATATGCTACATCAATTACATATCTCTCTACGTATAGATATAAAATTCATTTTGTAATATATTTTGTATTGTGACCATTTCCAAATTATACTTTAATTTGACATCTAATGAGAATTGACCAACGTTTTCACAATAAAAATTCACATAAACATAATCATATATTATAAGAATAATCATATAGATAGATAATGTTATTCCATGGGAATATATACGTGAAATATTTTTGGTAGGATTATATTTATTTATTCTCTGTTAAAAAAATAAAAAAGTTTGATAAAATTGTTTATATTTGCTTTGTGGTTGGTTTGTTTCAATAAATAAATTCACACAACATGGGAAATGACGATTTTTATATATTAATTTAATTTAAAACAAAAAATAAATAAATATTCAATTAATTGTGATAATAAAGATAAAAACTGGGAAACATCAAATTATTTATTTCCCCTGGTTTTTCTTAACATAAAATTTGTTATAAAATTTTGTTGAAAATTAGAACGAAAAAATTTGAATACATAAAAAGATAGTAAAAATGAAGGAATTGATAATTTATTTTGTAATTTAGCTAATCATGGATAGAAAAACAGAAAGAAAGATTATTATTATTATTATTAGCCAGTAAACTGGAAATATTAAATTTATGTATGTATAATACGAGTACCAAAAACAAAACCGTATAATTTTTATGGTCGTGGACAATTTGGTGTTTTCTGCTTAATTTAACATTGCATAAATTAAACTTCAATTTATTTAAATTTTATTTAATAAAGTAATGAACCAAAAAAAAAAAAACTGAGAATTGTGAAAGAAAAAATGTGGAAATATTAAGTAAATTTATATGACAATTTTTTTATAAAATTTTTTATAAATAAAAATATGTATTGGCATTAATTTTGATTGTTTAATATCAATATATGTATTGTGGAATTATTTATAAATATTTACAGAATTCCATTGAGCAAAAAAGGACATGAATTTTATATTAAAGAAAGTATTAATATTTGAGGTTTCCAGTTTAGAAAAGTATTTCGACTTAAGTTAAGAGTCGACTTAATTTTTTTACAATAAACTAAATTGATATTTTAAATTATAAATTGTGTACTAATTTAGAATTTATACCAATTGGTGAATACTTTTGTAATGCTGTGTCACCTTAACAATAATTTCTTAATTTTCTAATTAATTTATATCAACATTCGACATTTTTTTTATCTTATTTCCAATTTGATATTTTTAAATTACAAAATACCGACATGTTACGGTGCAGCATCAAAGTTACTTTAAAGTATCTGTAAGTAAAAAATTAAATTTCGGTAGTCATAAAATTTAATCAACAAAAAAAATCACAATTTTTTACTATAATTTTTTCTATCTGCGACCTTTAAAACTGCAAAAAAATGATAGAAAAATTGTACAAAAGAAAAAAAAATTTTCAATAAAATTATGGTAGAATATTTTATTTTCCTTTAGAATATTTTATTTTCCTTTATTTTCCTATACATTTAAACATATAAAGAAAATTTTCCCTTATGTCGTTGAAAATACAGGATAAATATAATGTCAAAATCTTTAAACATAAAATAGTTCATTTGGAAAAACCGCTGTCAAAAGGATATATCAAATATTTTCTCAAGATTCTAAAAAAAAAATTCATTTTATTTATGATGATTATAATAAAATTTATGATATTCTGAAATAAATTTTGAGAAAATTTTAGATAACCAAAATATTAAATTAAGTTATTGCATTTAAATTGATTCTAATTTATGTGGATTACTTTTTCTGTATATTTATAAAAGGAAAATGTTTTGTTAAATGAATAAATTTTCAAAAATAAAAATTTGAATTACTAATATGAAAATTTATCGTTTTTTATTTCTTTATTTGGTGAGAAAATTTTTCAATTTTTAGTCTCGAATAAATTTATTTATTTTAATATTATAATTTTCTTATGATTACGAAAATCATAATACATATATATTTTTTGTTTGTGGTCCTTTATATATATACTTTATAAAAACGTAAGGATATATAAATTATGTATAATTTTGTGGTTTGAAAAATTATTATAATGAAAATGTTGTAATAAAATATTTAGAATTTGTGACACGATAAATATTTATAAGATAATTATTATAATATAAAATAAAAATATCTAGAAAAAATATATTTAATACGTATTTTTCTATGACCTCTGTTAATCCTTGATAGGATTTTAACTTTCACAAAAAAAATTTATATTTTATATAATTTGTCTGAATAAAAATTTCCCTCATACATTTCCTAAATAGATATAAATTCAATTGTATATTACTAAAAAGTATCCTTTTATGATAATTATTTTATTTAAGATCATTTTATATTGTTGGTTATTGTTGTTGTTGTTGTTGTGTGATAACATTACCATAAAAAGGCCAAAGCAATAATGTAAATAAACTTTTATCATTATACCAACACACAAATACCGAAAACATTTTCAAAACTATTTTTAAGGATCATATATACATAAAACGAAATATGTATATATAAAATAAATTTAGATATTTAATATTATCAATATTATTTCTGTTCCACAACTAAAAGAAGGAAAATATAAAAAAAAGGTCAAATCTTTGGAAATTTAGAAAACAATTCTCCTAGGATACACAAACATAATAGCAAACCTATGTCAAAGAGGGACAAAATTTCGATATCATTTTGATTAGATATTGACCATTTCTTTCTTAACTTCTTCAAATGAAATTTATACATATAGAGAAATACCAGCAAAAAAAGGATATTTGTATAAAATAACCTATATCAAAAATTTTGAGTAAATATTAATTCTGAGTATCATTTTTATTAGTAAATATGATTGAAGAATATGATTAAAAATTAATCGTTGTTTTATTTTTAAATCATATTTTTGATATTTTTATTTTAATTTTTTTTGAAAATTTTGTGGATCAGTAAATAATTCTTTTCGCAATCAATTACAATTTGACTGACTGGTTTTAAATACATATACAATGAGCTACTCTTTCAAAAGTATTTTTAACTTTTCATATTATATTAATTTTCGGCATCATAATTTTGTTTTCGTGTTTTTTTTTTTAATATCTTTGAAATATTAAGGATGTCAATTTTTGTTTCCCTTAAACTTTTAAGTAAAAGTTTTTTTTATTGTAAAAGAAAAGTTTTAGCATGTGCCACAAATCTACATATATACTTTAAAAAAAGGACGTGAAAAGCTCAGATGTGTATCAGTTCTTTTTTTTAATATGTTGTTTTGCTTAATGTTATTTTCCTTTTTTCCACAAAATACTACAAATGATAACTTTTATTTAAATATTTAATATTTGTTGATATTTTCTTATGGTTCAAAACATTTTTCATTTTTTTATATAATTTTTTTTTTTGAAATTCTTTTCACAATTTTTATAATTTAAAATTTTTTTTTGTAAAGAGTAAAAAGTTTCGTTACATTTTTAATATTTAAAAGAAAAGTAAAAAGTTTAATTGAATTTCCCTTTTTGAAATATTATATATATATTTAATATATTATAAATATTGCAATTATGCAAAGATTGTATGCTTATGGCATTAATGTTATATTGAAACTATGTTGTTAAAAATGAAATTAATAAATTTTTGTTCTTAAAAAGGAATTCTCGAAATATTTCAAACAATTTTGTAATATTTTATTAAGATAAATTTGATTATAAAACTTTTAAAATATGTATTACATAATTGGAGTTTGTTTATAGAATTTAATACCTAAGGGTATACAAAATCAAAATATGAAATTAAAATCAGTGGTGGGAGAAAATTCGTTGGGAAAACAATAATATGAAATATTATTAGATTAAAAATAATAAATACTTTAAAAGTTTAAATACGGTTTGGAAACTCGTTAAATCTGAATTTTTAAGTTGATTCCACAAGTCTTAATAGTGTTAATTGAAATTTATACCAAAAGAAAATATATGTACTAAAATTTGAAACTATAGTAAATTTAAGATATTACTATATGAATTAATTAATTCTAGTTTTCTTCTTTAGGTATTTCATTTTGAAGACTGGAAATTTAACTACTTGAAAACTTGAAATCATAATTCTAGAATATTTTCAACAACTTGATATAAGAAATCAAGAAAAATAACACAAAAGTTTGTTTCTTTGGTAATATTTTTATTAACAAACTTCAAATTTACTCAAAGAAGACCTACTTAAACTAAAAAAAAAATACAAATAGTAAGAAGCTATCCAATTTTTATAATTATAACAATTATAAAATCTAGTAAATTTCCTCTAGTAAAGTTGTTATTTTCCTTTATATATTTTTTATAAGTAGATGTAAAGGAGTGAATATATTTTTTTTTATATTCGCAAGTGCTTCCATCCTTGTTGACTTATTTCCGTTTCTATAAAATTAGTTTTTTTTAGTGTTAACTTTTTGACATTAAAAAACCAAAATATAAAAATAACTATTTTTGAAGTGACATCATTAAGGGAAAAATATATTTCTAAAGTCACTGATGCTTCATTTTATATGTAAGAATAGCCTAAAGATTTTAATTTTAATCATTACCAGTTTCTGGGTCGATCATGTTTGGTTTGTTTGTTTGTTTAAAAATAGTAATAAAAAATAGTAAAAAATTTCTATAGTCTCTAACTAAAAAGTAAATTATTAACAATTTTCAAAATTATGTAAACCAATCAAAATTTTATTGAATTTTTTTTTAAATATTTCCTTTTTTTGAAAAGTGAAAGTTAAGACATTATCTGAAAGTTAGTTTAGTAAAATTTATATACTTTCTATTCACGATTATCCTTTTAATTTCTTTATTTTTATAATTTTTATTTAGCTTTAAAAATAAAATTTATTTTATGCCTAAAGCTTAATTTCCTAAAAATCTTTCATAATGTTTTTGTGTCTTAAATAAAGTGAAAACAAAAATATTTAATTTACGAAAAAGGACTTTCAATATAAATACAAAAAATACCAACAAAAAAAAAATGAACAAAATTCTCATTAAATGTTATTAAAATAAAAACTTTTTGGAAAATTTATTTAAACAAAAATATTTTGGTTGTCTATATAAACACAAAACTTTTTTTATTCTACGAAAATATACCAATTTTTTACAATTTTATTTCTTGTTTCAATACCAAAAATAAACAGTCTGTATATACGAAATAAGTGAACGTAATTAGAACAAGAAGTGTACAAAAAGGATATTAAAAGGACTAAAGTACTATTCTTTAGTAATTTTATGAGAGGAAAAAGTATATAATTTGAAACGTAAATGATTTTTGTGGATTAGGTAATATCATTTCATTTATTTTTGGCAGGAAAATGAAAAAATGAATAATAGGAAAAAATGGAGAAATATTTAAGAGAAAAGAAATTGAAATATAAAATTTGTTCATGATAAATTAATTCTATTCATCAAAGAGGGGGTTTTTAATTTGAAAAAATCGTATATAATTTAAAAAATATAATTAAAATTGGAAAGATAGTTTAAAAGTGACAGTAACAGTAACAGCATCGAATAGATGAGAATAATCCTTAATATTTCCCTTGTAATTTGTTGAACTATCTTACCCAGCTTAACAAGAGAGAACTAATTAATTAGAATTTTATGAACTTTGTAAGATATATTATAGTAATAAGGCATGAAGAATTTATGAGAATGATAATTGAAAGTAAAAGTTAAAATTTTCAATATTTTCATCCTTTGATGTCGGTAAAAAAATATCCTTTCTATGTTAAAATGTTCATCACGCATTTTATCTCAAATTTTACTGGTTTCTTCATACTGTTTACATTTTATATCAATATATTAGGAATTTAACACAATTTTCTATGAATTAATAAAGTGTCCTTGTGTCCTTACTTTGAAGCATAAAATGATTATCTATGTAAATTTGTAAGAAACATTTATTACTTTCTTTAATATTCCGAAAACCTTCTAAAAAATTTCGCAAAATTATTTCAAGTAAAAAAACCTTGTATTCTATCCTTAATTTAATTAATTAAATTTAACACAATGATAATTTCATATTTCTATAAAAATTCTTCTACTCCTCTCATACAAACTAATTAATTTTTAACATCCATACACATACATTATTATATACATATATGAAAAATGAAACACTTTCCATCAAAATTAAATAAATGATTTTTCTCATTCTTTAATCTTAAGAGAAAATGAAAGAAAATGACGATGATGATATTTCTTTAAAAAACAAAAATAAATATTTTCTAACACATAAAATATTATTTTTCACAAATTTTCTTTTAATATTTTCATTGTCGTTTCTATGAAAATTTTATGTAAAATATCTAAAGAAAAGAAAAATAATTATGATATTTCAAAAAATTTTATGTTTGTATAAAAAAAACGGAAATATGCAAAATTATAAAACGGAAAACATTTATCATCATAAAGAAAGACCGGTTTTTTGTTAATCGTTTATTTCATTTCATTCTTTTTTAGGTTAAAATAGAAAAAAATAAAAAAAAAGCTTTTCATTTTACAATAGAGAAAAGCTAAAAGTAATTTACATTTATTTTTTCAAAAAAAAAGTTTTCCTTTTTCAACTTTTTTTTAAAAATTATTTATTCTAGTATAATTTTTTATTTTTTTGAATTTGTGGTAAAAAAAAAAATTTTCCATCTAAAATTCGTTTTAAAATTTCCTACACAAAACATGAAAAATTCTGACAAAATAATAAAAAACAACTCTCGTTGTTGTAATGAAAAATCCTATTCTAATAGAGTTTTTTTTATATATGTATAAAGAATTTTCCGGAAATATGCTTTTCAACTTCAATAAACGCGAAACAACACCCAAGGGTACAATTGTCTAAATCTAAAAACATTAAAAAAGAAAATTGTGTAAATAGTTAAACAAAAATGCATGTATAGAAAATATATATAAAAAAATTTATGTATAGTAAATCTACTTAATATTGACTTGATGATAAACATAAATAATTAAGATCATTATACTGAGGCCAAAATGTCCTTAAAAATATCTATATAAATTATTCAAATTATCCTTCTCGAATGGATATCTAAAAAAATTACGAAAATGTTTGCTCAACAGAAAGTGCTCTAAGTGTGTATTATTTTCTGGTAAAATAGGTATATAACTAATTGGTAAACTATACAGTAGGCAAATTTACGTTACAGTGTACGTGATGAAAACGAAAATGTTAAAATAAATTATAAGACCATTTTCACACTGTCGACATTTTTAATTGACATTTTTCTATCAGGTTTTTTTTTTTCATTCGTTTTTAATACAAGCAAAAGAGAAAGAGAAATAAAAATAAGGACAAATGAAAATTTTTCCAAATTTCCATGTCAAATTTTAACTAGTTCTTTCTCTTCAGTTTTACCTCAAAAGACTATTTTTCTATTAGATGTTTTTGATAAATTTAAGAGAGTGATAAGAATACACACAAAAATCTTATATAGAAAATATTACGATTGAAAATATCGACAATGTAAAAATGGCACAAGGTATTATAGAAAAAGAAAATAATTTTTACCAATTTGTTATTTAAACATAAAAACTTGTAACATTTTCTATTGTTTTTTTTTTTTTTGTTTATGTAAATGTCAACTGTGACGTTTTGTTTATCTATGAACTAAAAAAAAAATTCATAGGGTCCAATTAATAGTATGCTAATAATTTATACAAATTTCTTAAGAAATGTTTTATAGATACTTGAATTTAGTAGAATTATATAAATAATTCATTTCAGAATAAATTAAAAATTTCTACCTTGAAATTGCCTATAACAATTTTAAATACTGAAAATCTAATGATTTAGTTGCTATTTAATGGTAAATGTAAATTATTTTTTTATATATAAAAATGTAAATTTATTGTAGAATTTACATGAATAGACAAATTTTTTTCATCTAGTTAAATAAATGTTCTTGAATTTTATTCAAATTAAAAAGACGAATTCAAATTAGAAACTTCAGAAATTAAAATATTTAGGAGTATAATTTTAAATTGAAACAAAAAATTTGTAAAGAATTTTATTTACATACTTGTAAATTGTTAAAATTTTTGAAAAGTAATTATAATTTTTCTTTTTGAGTAATTAATTAAAATTTTTCAAACTACCAACAATAGAAAAAATATAATATTATTTTCATTTATGGCAACATAAACTTCTATGAGGTAGGATTAATTAACGAGTTGTTGAGTTCAAGAAGAGTGTACTGTTTTCGTTTCTAAGTAATTTATCAAAGATTTTGTATCTAGTTATTTATTTGAACTTATTTTTGTTTTTTCCAAAATAATATTTTAGAATAGAATTTATAAAAAAGTGACACATCTGGTGCAACTCATACCAAATACCTATAGGTCTTTCCATAAATTGTCCTCAGCCCTGACAAGGGAATAAATAAATTTAACATTTATCACGCAGTCCTACAGTTTATTTATATTTTTGTCAAGGATCTTTAAAAAAAGATATTAATTTTCAACATGATTTATGATTTTCGAAAAGATAGAAAGTTGCGATTTTAAAAATTATTCAACTTAAAAGAAAAGTTATATAATATTAACTGACATTTTAATATAATGATATTTTAATTCCGTAAAGAAACTCATTGACTATCAGTATCAATAGTAGTGCCACGCTAGTAATAAAATTTCTGTATTTGGTCAACTATTAGCTACGAGTAAATTATTATTGAATAATACTAATACTTAAAGTCTAAAGTAAAATATTTCTTTTACATATACAAAATATTCTGTCTAGACAATTACTCTATTTCTGCCTCAAAGTCAAAATTTCTAAAAGTAAAAATGAATATTTGATAAAAATCAATTTCTTCTTATAATTTCATAATTTCTACAATTACATAATTATATATTTTCATTTTGCACGCACAAATGACGTTAACAGTTTTTAAATAACATAAATAAATTTATTTAGTTACCAACCAGTCACGTGCGATCCTTTATAATCTCTAAGATTTCATCAAATAAATTTGTATATGCCCAAAAAAATTATAGGATTTTAAAAATTAGATTTGACTATAAATTTTAAGATAACAAAAATAATTAGCATAATTTATATTCTAATTATAAATTTAAGATAATGATAGGAAAGTTACACTTTTTTTTAATTACAAGATAAAGAAAGGAAATGATGAAATTTTATAATTTCTAAATGAATATTTAAAAAAAAAAGGATCAATAATTTAATTGAGTAGAAAAAAGTGGCTTATTTCTAAATATAGAAAATATAATGGATAAATTACGAAATATTTCTAGCATTAATTATATAATTACGATTTTTTTTTGGGGTGGTATTTCCTATATCCTAAACTTCTAAATGCTTTCAATGTATAGTTTGTTTTTTAATCCTTTTACTTTTCAAAATTTAGAAACAATTCTATATAATATTTCCCTTTAACTGACCTCTTAATCTCGTAAGAAAATTCCCCAAAGGATAAACAATATTTTTTTGAATAAAATTTTAATAAATTAATTAAATTAAACTTAATTAAATTTACATATAATTTTTTTTTTGTATGTGTTTATATAATCTTTTAACACTTTTGGTGTCGTCCTTTATCAAAAATTTATAATAATATAAAAATGAAAGGAAAATATATATGAAAAGTTTTTTTTTAAATATTAGATTTAAGATTTATTTATAACATAGAGTAAAAAAAAAACTAAGTATGTATATTAAATCTGATGAAGTTTTACCTCTTCTTTTATATAGATATATTCACCAGGGAATAAAATATAATCCTTTAGTAAAAAGAATGTCTATCCTTTTGTTATATCCTTTTGGATTTATGAGATTTTCTAATAAATCTTTTATTTTTCTCTTTCGTTTTTTTTTTATTATTATTTGTATTTATTTATAACAAAATCACATAAAATTAATAAAAATATTTCTTTCTGTTTTTTTTTTATTATTATTTCTTATATCCTTATTTTCATAAATCAAATGGCTTTCACCACAAGCACATTTTTATGTCACTTAAAATATTTACACCAAAAATACAAAATAAAATAATATAAAAAAATGAACACACATTTTTCCTCTTTCTACCAAAAAAAAAATGAAATATTCTAAATATAAACAAAAACTTTTATTGAAATTACTAAACCAGCTGATATCCTTGTTAAACACACACACACACTTTTATATTTTTTTTGTATAGTGTTTTTCTTTTATATTACTGAATATTCATAGATCCTTTTTTTTATAAATGTTAACTGAAGTTTGACACTTTGACACACTTAATGCATAACAAAAAAAAAAAAAATTCTGTATTTTTTTTTTTTAATATTATTATGAGTATATAAAAGGATGCTTAGATCCACACACACACACAAATATATTATATATTTATGTGTTAGAGAAAATTCTTCAATAATATAAATCAACAATTTTATTTGTTATATATATATTTTCTTTTTGAATTAAACTGATATGTTAAAAGGATATTCACAAAATATTATATTTATAAATTATTATAGCGCACGCACTTCAGCTGTGTCCAATTTGCTACTGGCCTAACTTTTCATATATGGATAAAATTTAAGAATATATTTCATATTTTATTTTATTTTTGACTTTTTTGTATAACACAAAAGGACTTAAAGGAAAATGTAATGTGAAAATTGTGTGTCTCTTCTTTTTTCTTACTCTTTCGAAATAAATTCGATTTGTTATTGAGGATATGAGTTTGCGTAGATAATTTTGTATTCTTTGTTAAGGATAATTAAGAGAAAATTATTGAAAAATTTAGCTTTTAAAGCTTATTAGAAGAAATTGTTAAAAATGTGATTTTAACGATGAAATTTCTATGATTACTAATAAGATTGGATGTTGATTATCTAAAACTGCTTGGGTTTATTAATATAATGTATAATGAGTAATGAAAGTTGTAATAAATTCCAAGGAAATAAATCACTTTCAATAATAGAGCTAATTTTTGTAATTTTTATAAAACTATTTGAAAATATTCATAAAATTTGTTTTAACAAAGCTTAAATTAATGAATATTGTTACAGATTTTCAACATTTTTGAAAATAATCATAACATTACATATATATTATGTACATACATAAAAAATTTACTTAGCAGACAAAAATATGTTAACAATCAAACTGATGATAAAGAATAGTTAAATTGTTAAATGACAGATGAGTAGAAATTTATAACTATATTATTTTTATATTCTTTATATAGAAACATTTATTATGCAAGATCCTTTTTATCTTTTGTGACATTTGTTATATAATATTTTATTAGTCTTGTTATATCAACAAAGTTGAACATATAAATTTGATTTTATCATTGACTGATATCAAAAATAACACAAGTGACATCATATTTCTATTAAATCTGATATATTCATAAATTTGAGTAAGCCATATACTATAAACTATAATAATTTCTAGTATAGTCAATTAAATTTATAAATCGTTCTATTAAATTGAAATTGCATCTTTCCCATTAAACACTTCTTTTGAATCTATTTTATAATTGAGTATAATTAAGCAGTTTTCAATTATTTAAACATTTAAAGGGTTTAAAGAAGATACTTAATAAAATACTTCCCAGCACTTTTTCTTTTCGACAATTGAAAACTAAGTCAAATTTTTTAAATTGTCGAATACTGATTCAAAATATTTTGAGCATTAAATTTCACCAAAAAAATTTAGTTTAATTAAATTAATAATGCACAGTATATTTACATAACATTTTCTTTCAAGGTAAATTTTCACATAATTTTCTTTTTATAAATATATATTTCTTGATATCAAACAAGAGCAAAAATTTACTTACCCTAAATTCTGATTTTCCTTGTCAACAAAAAAAAAACTTCGAAATTCAACGTGAATATTTTATAGTTCTTTGACAATGTTTCCACCTAAAATATATTAACAAAAAAAATTTCCAATGAAAAGATTTCTTCCATTCAATATTTATTTAATATATAATTTTCCACAGTAATGTACATAAAGTAGTTTTAAACATTTAAACTTTTCTTTTTTTTTAGGTTTCATATTGTAAAGTTGAAAGTTAAAATTTATGTTTATAATGAAAATTATATCAAAAGTTTCGTTAATAAAGAAATTGCGAAAAAAAATAATTGGAACGTAAATATACGGTGAATTTCTAATTAAGCAACTTTTGATGAACAGAAGAGTCAATGGTATTCAAAGCAGTTAGTAAAATAATTTTCTAAAAAACATTTTGAAAATTTATGAATTGTCAATTATGGTATCCGTTTGCAAGAATTGTATTACTAATAATCTGGTATTTTATGTGTCTATAGTCACTTACTTAGGTTATAACTTCGAATGCTTCTAACTTTCTTCTAATCTGTCATTTCAAAAAGTGATAATAACCCAATTAAATTCTATAGAAAAGTCAAATTTTATCTTAAATATATTTTAACTATAACTATTAAATGGTATTTTTCTGATTTTGAAATAAACCATAATTTTTCTATTTCTTTTCCTTCAAACATTTCCGTTTGTTCACGTTAAAGTTTTCATGATATTTTTTTAAAATCATTTTTTTTGTGTATATCGAAAGTTTCAAAATTATTTTCTAGGAAAAATACAGAGAAAATATTTATTTTTCTTTATATGCAAATATATTTTGGGAAAAAGTTTAAGTGCTTTTTAAAGTGTTAAAATTGATAACTAAACATTTTGTGATAAATTATTATATAATCACAGTTTATATCATTTAATATCTGAATACAATTTGCTGATTTGTACATTGTAAGACGAATATTAAAATAAACTTTTACTTTTATGAATATTAAACACTTTGCTTAGATTCAAAATCAAAACTTATACAAAACTTTAATGATTTTCTGAAATGACAAAATCTACTAAACAGAATTATTTATATAATTACAAATTTTTGTAATAATGTTTTCGTTTGCAAAAATTTGTGTATTCGTTAATTAAATCATTTTGATTTTGTGATTTTGAAGTTTAAATGAGTTAATTAACTTAGTGTGAAGACTGTTAATTTATATATTATGAAAATACAAAAATTATAAATTAGGAGAATTATTTACACATCCATTTAACTCAAATTGAAATATATAAAATTGAACACTTAAATAAAATGAAATAGAATAAATTAAATATATAAATTAAATTAATTTTATGATTGATATGTTTGTTTCGTTTAATATTTTCCATAAATTTCTGGGAAATGATATAAGATTATTTGATATATTTTGAATAACAAATATAGAAATTATGATTTTATGACATTATCTGTGACATTTATTTATTAAATGTCAAAAATGTATTTTAATTAAAAATGTTACGGGCAACAATTCTAGCAATTGCCTGCAATGCGGATTGAAATTTAAAGATATTTTTTTATATGTATGTCTAATTGGAATTTAATGTCTAATACGAATTTTTTTTAAACATGATTAATGAACACTTTATATTTTGCTTATGTAAACTAAATTATATTTAAATTAAAATATATATTTAGAACTATAATAAATTAGGCTTGGTAAATTATTATTCTGCTATGCAAAAAAAAATCCTTCAAAACACAAACAAAATAATTGCTTAAATTTCTAGCGAAATATATTTATTAGTCCTACGTCGTCAACCAATTAATTGAAGGCAAAAACATCTGATTTTATAATTAGTAATCCTTGATAAACAATCCTATTTAAAATTTTAAAATATTTAATATTTGAAGGAAAGTTTGAAGGACATCTTTAAATCATCTTTGTTAAATTTTTGTTATTTACCATGTAAACTTAAAATTCTTTCATTAAGTGATATAAACTTGTATATAATTCATTAATTAAGTGGATTAAGTTATAAGTAATATTATAAAATTTCATTAAAATATCCCTTTAAGCTCAAATAAATTTTATGTTTCACTAAACTAATTGCCTGTGATATAGTAAATTGAAATATAATCAAAATTCACAAGGAAAAAAAAACAAAAAAAAACGTAGTAATTTATCAATTTAATTATTCGAAACACGTAATATAAACAAGGATTTTGTTGCAAATTTAATTATTCTTTATTTTCTTATTCATTTTTTTTTCTTCTGTAGAACATGAAAATGTTTTTTTGTTGTTTTTTTAATGATTAGATTTGCAATATCGTAAATTAAATAAATTATACAATTTAAAGGATATTCACAAAAATTGCTTAATTTAACTATTATAAACTTTGATTATAAGAAAAGATAAATAAAAAAAGGTTTTACGTAATTTATTTAAAAAAATTGTCATTAATATTATTTTAGTATACTATAAAACTAATTTTCGTGATATCCACTTTTAAAAAACTTAAAGTTTAGTCTAATTTTATAGAAAATAAATTCAATAATTTAAATAAAAATTAGATTTATTTTTGATTATAATAATGTTTAACCTTTATTAGGATATAAATTAAATCCTTTTTAGTAGATTTTTTTTTGTATAATCTTTTTGATGTTATAATATTGAACAGAGTAAAAATTCAATGGTTTTGTGACTTTTTATATAATTTTACTAAATTTTTATTGAATTTTCCTTTTAACGACATTAAAATTTTAGCATAGGGATTACAAAAATTAGATATCCTTGTAAAATATAAAAGTAGATTAAAAATAAGAGGAAAATAGAAATAGAAAATTTTCTTTATTACATTTTTTTAATAAAAGGGTTCGAAATATTTTGAATATTATTAAATTAATATTGATTTTTAAAATTCTTAATGGGTTACAAAAATTAATCCTGAATATTAATCCTCACTGTATCCCAATAATCATCGAATTTGTCTGTAAAAATTTGATCATTTAAATTTGAAGAAATGCAAAAATTATCCTATTAGACTGAAAAAATTTAGTTTATGGCCCCAATTTTACAATATAGAGCAGTGCAGGATGCCACTGTATAAAGTTTTATATAACTATAAGAAATATTTTATTATATCTTCAAATTTAAATGATTAAATTTTTGTTCACATTATATAATAATAATATATTTATACCACGCTTTTCGTAATTACATTATATACATAGATATTTTAGCAAATATTCCAATCAACAAATTAAAATGGAATAAAATTGAGAAAATGTATTCTGATATATCAATAAAATAAAATTTCTTTGACTGGGGAATTAAAATGTTTAATTTTATAAAATTGAACTTGAAGTGGAAAATTAAATAATTAGGAAAATATAATTTCCTTTACCATGGGAAATAAAAGAAAATTGAAATGGATAAACTTTATCTACAATACTCAATACTAGAAAATAATATATAAAAGTTTAAATTAATAAAATTAATTATTTTGGTTTTCAATTCCTTAAAGCAATGACTTATATATGTACATATAATTGGTTGATCCAATTTTAATTATAGCAATTATAAATTTTGTTGTTACAAAAAGTAAGAAGGAAGGATAAATTTTGTACTTAAACAAACAAACATAAAAGTTTAAAGTTTTCAGACATTACAATATTACAAGTTATATGACAAAAACACATAATAACAAAAATTAAACTTTACATATAGTTACCAATCCATATAACAATATAAGCTTTAAAATGAACATTAAATTTTTAAAGAAAAATATTTTCAATTTAATAGCTTCAGTCACAAATTTGTTAATAACTATTTTTATAGATTTTGTTTAGCAGAAAAGCGAAATCACTTTTCGTTAAAATGATTTTTGCTAACAAAACGAAATAAACATTAATCATATTTTCTGGGTAAAAAAAATGCCAAGGAAAGAAGGACGTAAAATGAAAAATGGAATATTAATAATAATAAAGTGGTTCATTATTATAAACGAGGACCACACATGATAACATATATTGTTGAGGATAGTGATAGAATATGCGTAGGAGACGAAAATGATTAAGGGAAAACCATAATTTATATATTGTGAATTTGTTGATTTTAATATTTATTAATATGTAGTAATATTTTGGTGATTTGCAAATAAATTATTCAACAAAATAATATTTAATTCAGTTTCAATAATTCCCAGCTTAAGATGAAATTTAATTTTAATAACCCAATATAAAAATAATTTATGATGAATATTTTTGAATATTTTCAAAATTAAATTAAACAAAATAAATTCAATATTTTTAAAATTATTTTCTAATCTAATTTATAAGAATAACTTAATTTCTTTTATGGATTTTATTTCTTTATTTTTGGTTCTTCTTATCAAATAAATGCTCCAGTGAACCATAAATTAATTATTACAAGTAAAGTCTGGTATTATATTCAAAATGCTTTTTTTATGGTTCATTGAAATAATTATATAATGTTTACATAAAAAATAAATTATTTCTATATATTGAAATCTTCATTTTCATTTTCGAAATGAAAATTATGTTGAAAAAATGATATAATAAATTTATGATATTTTATTTATAAGCCAGAGAAAACACATTAGAAATAATTTTCTCTTCTTTCGTTTTTTTTTTGTGGTAAGAAAGATGTAAAATTTATTATTTTATACTCGAATACATAATCAAGTAAATAATTGATAATCAATCAAATTAGTGTCAGTTGATGTGTTAAATATGTCGAAAACATAAAATATTTTAATAAATAATAATTTTGGTAAATAAAGGTTTTATCATATAAGGTTTAGGATTTTAGGCAAAGCAATTTTATACAATTAAAATTCAGAAATTTTGGGTGGCAAGAAATGCTTTAAATAAAAATTTTGTTTATAACTTTATAATTTCGTTTATAACTTTATTGATTTTCACTTTCTTTTTTGTCTTATCAATTTACGCATTCATCAATAAGGATTCTATTTAACTTAAATTTTTTCGTTAATCTAATTTTTATTTAACCAAATATTATTTAATCTGAAAAATATTCTTTTCCGGGCTGAGCAGGAAAATTGTTCTTTTAGATATTCTCAAGTTCAATTTCCTTTTACAAAATATTTTTAGAATAAATTTACATATTTTAGATTTACGTAAAAAAAGGACAATAAAAGGCAAATTTTTCATTTTATTTTAAAAATAAAATAATATAGTAGTAATTTATCAATTTGAAGATAAAATCAATTTTCTATAATAAAAATATATCACATTTTTTTTCCTGATTTATAGAAATGTAAAATAGGTCACCTCTCTATACGCATTCATCATAAATTGTTACACACAAAAAAAAATTTATTATGAAAAATCTATATTTTGATTTTCTCGTGTGGTTGTTTTTCTAGAGATTGTAAATATTAATTAATAAAAATATAAATTTGTTACTTGGAGATCAATTTTAATTTATTAAATTGAAAAATGTACAATATTAGATTGAAAAATTGAAAGGGTCCTTGTAAAACAGGTGAATTGTATCTAAATTGACCTACTTTTATGTTTAAGGATAATCTTGCATTTTTATATGATTGTAATTGATTAATTACATTAAAATTACATGACTATGCCATTAGATGTCTATATGTCATATCTATGCCACTGTTTTAAATTATCATAGATCAGTAGCATACGATTTATGAAATTTATAGTACTATTTCATCAGGATAATTTGAAAGTAATTGATGAAATTGCGTATATTACCCGTAACAAAAATTAGAATCTTTATATTATCCATCAATTTTTGAAGGAAATAAATCGATATTTTATTTATAAAATGAAAAAGCTAAAAGAATTTAGAAAATTAAAAATATATATTTCATTTTGAGATGAAAATCAATCAAACTAAGAATGTGACAAAAAATTTAAGGAAAAATATGTTTTTGATAAAACGATAAATTATATACTAATTAGTGATACTACAGCTTCGTTGTTGTAATATAATTTTTATAATTTATTAAAATTTATTAATGTTTATTGATAAAATATTTTTAATATTAATTATATAACATATATATGTATATCAAATTTACTTACACATTATGTGCGCTCGCATTATACCTTCCTAAACAATTTTGAAGGATATACGTTAGAAAGAATGAATATTAAATTTTCCCGTGTCGTACCGAAATGTACATATACGAGCTAATTTTATGTCAGTATTTTCTACATTAAACTTTTAAAAAAACGTAACCTACCTTCAAAATTTAATAATGCAATCGCTATGATTGAGATTATTTCTTTTAGTTCTCATTCAATTATTAATTTTCATAATCAAAATTATACAAATTTATATAATATTTTTTAAATATTCATTTACCATTCATCAAATTCCGCCCATAATAAATAATAAACTATTTGTTTTTTTTTTGTACTATATTAAAAGCTTTTGATTTCTTATAACTTTACTCTTAATTTTATTTTAATCACATTTTGCGCAAACTCAAAATTTATAATTTCAAATTGCAATTACTAAATGATGATACCAAATAAAATTTCTTCAAAAAGAAGAGAAATATTTTTTGAAAATCTTTTTTCCGAAAATCAAAATAAAAAATCCTTTAATTTTTTTTTTTTGTTATAATATGAAAATGGTAGGCCAGTAAGAAAGTGGACACAACTGAAGTATTTGTGTTATTCGTTTTCTTTCTCATTTCTTACATACATACATAAATATCCTTTTTGATTGAATCACAATTACATTGTTGATTTTATGCCTTATCGCAGGATTAACATTTACTTGTTTTATGAAATAATCGTGTCTAAATGTCAAAGTTCAAGAAAAAGATATCTATTGCAGTAAATATTAATCAGTTATATAACTATTATTTCAAGAGTGTGTGTTGTATCTGAGGACATCAAGGTCATAAGATGATTTTGTTATTTAATAAAAAAAAGGACATCTTTTGTATAAATTTATAGATAATTTTTTTTGTAAATACTTAAGTGACATATAAGTGTGATAGTGATGAAAGCAAATTGATTTATGAAGAAAAAGTATAATATAATTTATAAAATTTGTTGGAATAAAAAAAGAATATTGAAAAAATAATGTTTTTTTCAATAAGAAATCGAAGGATTACATTTTATTAGACTCACCACGACTTAAAATATAAATTACTTATCTAGTTAAATTACTAAATTTTGTTCAAAACATGTCCATAAATTATAATCTTGTTGTCCCCAAATATGTTGGACACCAAATTTACCAAATTTAATGGCAAGGCATTTTTTTTCATACCAAAATCGAAATTCTCCAATAAATATCCATTCAAATTCCAAATATCTTTTAATTTGCCCAAGTTATAGCAAAAAAAAACTTGAAAAAAGTCTGTATATAAGGACTTTAGTCCGCACTTGTCCCATGGTCATTTATCAAAAAAAATCGAGTCGTGTTAAAAATCGAGTTGAGTCAACTATATATATTTCTTTATACAAAGGTAAATCATTATTTATAATTTTCTTATTATAGAAATCGTTGTGTAATTGTTCGTCCTGAATTTATTATTTTGAATTTAAAAAAAATTGTAACCAAAAAATAAAAACAATCTACTGAAAATGTTTTAATAAATTTGATCTAATTTAAAAGTAGCATTATAAGTAAGTAAAGTACTCACCCATTTATGATTTATATAATTTTGTGTTTCCATTAAAGGACTCTGCACACATTTTGAAGGTCGAAGAAAATGGAAAATGATGCAAAGAATTTTTATATGTTTGTATTTTTGTTATAGAAAAATCCACTTTAGAAATTTCAAGTCTTCAAGATTTACTTTCGAACGACAAATTCATAAATATTTTTAGAACAATTTTTTTAAAGAATTTTCTACTCGAATTTTATTGTCGTAGAAATTTTCATTTGAACAATAACACAAAAATAAATGTTTACAAAATTTTTAATATTATTTTTAAAAAAAATTGTCGTCAATAACTTTAAGGATTTGTATTTTTGTTGAGTTTATGAATTGATGTCCTTTTTAATTTTAGAATTTTATAGAGTATATACTAGTTTCTGTAGCTAATAAATGATTTTTCAACAGATTTGAATTAATATCTAAATTTTTTTTCTCATGCGGAAATTTTTCCATCACCAGTTACGAACATTCAAGTAGAAATTGCAAATTATAATTTATTCTAACAATCAAGTATATTTTTTTATCCAATTTAATTGGGAAATGTTTTTTTTTTAAGAAACCCCAAATGATAAAAAGCTAATAACGAAAAATTAAATTATAAATTAATAATAATTCCTCTTGGGATCTTAATTAGTAGAAATTAATGATTTTTTTACATCTTTAATTCATGGTTCATAAATATTTTTTACAGATCAGTGAATATACAAGATTGCTTCATTCTTTTAATAACTTATTAATGGAAAATTATACCAGAAAGTAAGAAAATAAAAAATGAGAAAAATTTAAGAATTTAATAAAATAAGAACTTTTTTTTTTAATTTGTATAGGGAATTCCTTTTTAAGACGCTTAATTTGGTATTTTTCTTTATTTTGGGTAGTTATTTATTTGGAATATATTTCTGTTCATTTCCTTTTTTATAATTAAAATGTTCTGACAATAAATGTTTGAAATTAAATGCAAATTAAAATTGGAGAATATTAAAGGATAATTTTCAAGGCTAAACGAATTAAGTTCATTGCATTTCGCAGTTCGCTAGTTTGAAATTATTTTGTCAATTTGTTTTTCAAATCAAGTTTTTTATAAATTTGATGAATTGGGAATTTAATTCAAAATTAATCAATAATTATTATTAAATAAGTAACATTAAATTTATTTACTAGCATAGCACTTAGTATTCAGAATTAATTCGAATAATTTATTTGGTATACATAACTAATTTTATTCCGCTTATACTATAATATCCTGAAATTATGTCCTGTGGCACAAACCAAAAATTCTACTAGTATATTAAATTTTGTAAAGAACAAATTTTGAATTATTTATAAGCTTCTTAAAATATATATAAATATATTTATATTTTTATGTTTCATAGAATTTTAGTCTAAACAAAAAATTCATTTACTTTTCTAAAAGGAAGCGACATGATTTTTCTATATTTTTTGTGGGATTATAAATTTTAGTTCAGTAACTTAAGAAGATATAAAATGTAATTTTATTTTTGGAATACCATCAGACATAAAATTCTGTTTCAAATATATTACATACAGTTGCTCACAAAAGTATCCGGCCAAATAGTGCGTCATTCGAGAAAAATTGCATTTCCGAATTATGTACTTAATTTTGGTTGTCGATTTTTTCTGAAGTATATTTAATTTTGATATTTTTATGATTGGATTATAAATTACAAGAATAAACAATGTTAAAAAAAAATAATTATTTGTTTTATGATATTTAAAATTGAATGTCTAAGTTCTAAGACTAATTCTACTGAATAAAAAAAGTGGCCGGATACTTTTGTGAGCAACTGTATATCTTTTTCTGATAAATACATAATAGGATAATTATAATTATTTTTTATATAATTTTATATTTCTAATATATCAAAACTTATATAAATTTTTGTCATATTCTATAATTACAACAAGTCAGTACTTAATCACCTTAGTGATTTAATGATGTTATTAATGAACTATCAATTAATGAAACCCATGAACATGAACAAGATCTTAGAAAATAAACAAATTTCCTTCACAAAAGAAAAAATTCAAAATATACACGATCATAAATTTACTGGATGAAAAATAATATTCTTAACACATTAAATTGAGAAGAAAATTTGTTTATTTTCTAAAACCTTGTTCATGGGTTAACCAACTAATCTAATAACAAAAGTTTCTTTCCTTATGACTATAAAATTTTCTTATACAATTTTCCATATAAATTAAACTAAAGTTTGATATTAACAAAATATACTTTTCAGCTTTTCACGAAAAAATAAGACAAAAAAAAAATAATATTGTAAAACTTTTTTTATCAACAAAAGTTTGTAGATTTGTTGGAAAAGTATTTCGTTTTGTGTGTTAACGAAGAAAAGATTAAAATTTTAGTAAGAATATTAATTTTATTTTTTGTAAATGTGCTAATGTTTTTTTAAGTTATTTTTTATATTATTAAAATATTTATTTTATATTGTAGTTTGGTAAATTTTTGTATGAATTTTTAAATAGCTATATACATTTGGAAATTTAATAAACCAGAAATTTCGATTCGTTCTAAGGTTCGTCTAGATTGTCATTTTATCTAAATATAGAATATAGCTCAGTACAGTAGTTCCGTGAAAATACAACTTTCACTATTTCTCAGTCAACTATCATAAATTAGTACATTATGAAGGTGTTTTTCGTTTAAGATTAATTTTCCATAAAAACTTTAAATGAAAATAAATTATATTCATTTTTTCATAAATTTGTTTGTAACTATTTTACATTAAAACGAAAGTTTCAAAAGAATCGTTCAAAATCTGTCTGCTCAAAATATAATAAAAAAATGATTCAATGACAAATCATTTTACTATTTTCTAAATTTTCGTTTTGATAAAATTGAATTATTGATTTATTGTAGTATAAAACTAACTTTTACTAGTTACACATATACTTTCTTTGATCTCACTTTCCATAATTAATCATTCTTATTCCTATCTTTAAAAAGTTTAAATTGAAAAAACAGAATAAAGTTAATATTTTTTTTCAATGAAATATTGAAATTATTATTTTACTTAATTGAATTGATGGAACTTAAAAATTGTTAATTAATTTTCTGCATCAGAATTAATAAAACAAATTTGGTTTTTTTCCATGTTGAATATCATTTTTCTTTCAAATCAAATTATAAATAATTTTTATAGTTTGAAATATTTTTAATAGAAACAGAACGAAATAGTTCCCAATATTTTATATTGTTCCCAATAGTATTTCCCAAGTTCCCAATAATATTTCCCAGTTCCCAAGAGTATTTAAGATAGTTCCCAATATTAAAGCATATACTATTTTAGCTTTTCGTTATTTTGAAAAACAAATATTATTTTTATTAAATTGATAATAATAAAAATTAAGTTGTTGTAATTATTATAGTCAATAAAATTATACATAAAAACTAAAGAAACTAAATTGTCTGGCACTTTATGTTTTCCCCCATTTAAAATTACAACAGCTTTCAGATCATTAACAAGATGGCCCCACTCTCATTTAATCGTTTTTTTACACTCTGGTTATTTAATCAGAGAGTTTGTTTAAATTGTATACCAGTTTTTAAAGTGATAAAATAAACAAATGGTTATAGCCACCTTGGAAGACGAAAATCATTGCCTACCACTAATTTATACTATATATTTCAATATACAGTATAGGTAAACAACTTTTTTTAAATTACAAAACATTACAGAAAAAACAATTAAAATGTAAATCAAAAAAGGAAGTTCTAGGAAATATAAATTTTCTCTATTCTGTTTTATATTTGGTACAGGAAAATAAAATCCTTATTTAAAAAATACGATTTTTATTCTTCATTTTGTACAAATAATAATAGAAATTATATCAAAGGATTTTTGTTATATCAAAATGAAAATGTATTTCTGTTATTCTCTAAGGTGCTAGGACAATCATCCTAAATAAATTTTCTATCCCTATAGAAATAAATAAAGTCATTATTTAATTTGAAAATGATTCAAGGTTCAACGAACGTTTTTCAAATTTTATTGAATTTATTTCGCAATTAAATTGAATTTTGTAAAATTTGATTTAAAAAAAGGATTTTAAAGTATTTTAGCTGATTTTTTAGTTTGCAAAAAATTTATTGTAATTGAAATAATGATTATAAAATTTATTACCATTTCATAAATTTGTAATATTTATCTAAATTGTCTTTATATTTTTACAGTGTTTCAGTTAAGCATTGAGCTCTAAAGTTAAGTTTTCATATAGTTATAATGTTGATTTCACATATTAATAAGAAGATTTTTCATAAATTATTATCAAATAATTAAAAAGATAATAAATAGCTAATTAATTTATTTTTAAACAATTTACATTTAATATAAATTTACAACATTATAAGTAATCTTTATGTTTATCATTTATTTTCAACATTAAACTTGAACTATTTCTTGTCAATTATATAATTGTTAAGAATCAACAATTTAACTTTGTCTTAATTTAATTCAAAGCTTTTAAGATTATTTTAGAATAAAAGATAAACTTTAAAGAATCTAGAGTTAAGAAAAATTTACAATAATAATAAATTCTTTTTTTCATCATAATTAGAAGAAATCTATTTTTTAACCTTTCAATTGAATTAAAAACTATGTACTTGTAGAAATTTCATCCTTTACTAAACTATTCAACAAAAAGAAAAAATCAATTTTCATGGAATGAATAACATTTTGTTAACATTAGAAATTCTCATTAAGAATTTTATAACATCAGAAATGAAGGTTCAATTGTACGAATATTCAATTTTTCAAGAGTATTTATTTAGTTTGTAATGCAGCCCACAGATGGTCGAACATGGTACTACAACAAGTACGCGTACTAGTCCGCGAACCACTCCACACACATTACAACTTGTTCTATAACCATTTGTAAAATCATCAATTTTTGATATTTTTCAAACCGATTGCCAACTATCAAAATTGGTTTTACAACTGCCCCACACACGATACAATTTCCAAATTCTTCCTACCATTTTGATGGTTCGAAACTAAGTTGTAGTACCAAGTTCGACCATCTGTGGGCTGCATTAGATTTGTAAATTCAGTCAAATTTAAAATGATATTTTTTATAATTATATAAACCTTAAGATTAATATTTATAAATGAAATAAAATAATTCATTTTATGCTTATGGCTAACACAAATTTATGCTAATTGATAATGATTTTATTGTTAATTTAAATTTATGTACCATAATAAATATTTATAAATATTGTGAAAATTGTAAATTATATGGGGCTGATGTATGAACAACCAACATTTTTGAATTCACAACCAAATCAAGGACATGAAACGAGACACAAAGAAAAAGATATTCTGAATTTATAATTTTTGCTTAAAGAAAGGTGAAATGACTGAAATATGAAAAGTATTGATTTTTTATAAACTTGATTCATTTATTGATAATATCAGGAAAAAATATTTTCTAGAATTAATTTTTTCAGCCCTAAAAAATGACAAAATGACAATCTAATCTAGAAAACTTAAGACTACATGCTTTAAAATTTATTATATATTTCTCATCCAGTCAATAATTTTAAATTGACAAAAATGTGTTTATAAATACTTTTGGAAAATTTTCAGTTAAATATAACATTATTAAAAATTATATTATTATTTCATTTAATTGCCGTATAATTTAGAAATTTTTATATAACATTTTAAATAAATTAAACTATTTGAAATACTTTTTAGATAGAAATCATACTAGAAAATTATATTGTTTACGAATTGTTTTCGAAAATTTAATAGTTTTTGTCACGCATTACAATTATTTTCATTTTACACCAAATTTAACATGTTTTTTACTCCAATTTTATAGCACAGTAATTACATCCTGTTTACCTGTTTTAGTTGTCGTGTCTATTTAAAAAAAAACTTTAAATTTGTAGTAGATAAAAATTAAATAGAAAATTACAATAAAGTTTTTGGCAAATATTTTACTTAAAGTGGTCATCACTTTTGGTCTTTAAAAGAACTAAATTTATATTTTAGGTTTCGTAAGTAGGAAATTGGAACTAATTCAAGAGTTGCGATAGTTCATAGTTCAAAATTTTTAACCATATAAGTAGATAAGTTTAAATTTAATTTTAGGTTTTATGTAAGTATATACTGGTGAATTATTATTGAAAAATAAAATTTTAAAGACAAATTATTAATCAAATTTGAGACTTTTGGAGAATAAGTTGTGTGCAAAATGTTATAATTGAAAATTTTAAACTACAGAAATGAAAGGTACTATTAAAATCAGGAGAAATATTTTTATATAAACGTTCTTCAAATTAAATATCACTTAGTAATTTGCTGAATTTTCCTGTAAGATTTTAAATTGGCTATAAAATTGTTTTTGTATTGTAAGTGAATTATTGCTCAGCCCTGATTTTTATTGATAAATTGACCTATTCAACGTATTTGAATCTCCATATGTACATATATGCTCATAAAAATTTTAGACTGGAATCGTAATTAATTTTTTTCAAGTGTTGGTAACAAGAAAAAAATAGTATGCATTTAACAAATTACAAAATTCAACATTTTCTAATGTTTCAGATATATTTCCTATAAAAATTTTATATATTTTTTCCCTGAAACTTTTCATTATAGAAACATAAATTTAAATTTGAGCTTCTTAATTTTTTTGTAATATATAAATATCTTGGAAATTTTTTAAATCTTTCCAAAATATTTATGAGTGAAATTTTTAAATAAAAATAAATGTAAAAATTTTAATAAGAGTTGTTCAGGTTTATCACCTAACATAAATAATTATATTTATATTTTATATTAAATTTGAAGTACAATCTTTTATTAAGACAACGAGTTCCATGTTACTATTATAAATTACGTCAGTAGTTTATAAGAAACTAAGTTGAAATTAATTAAAGTATGTATTTTATTAGAAAATTTTCATCACAACTTTTAAATTTAAAAAGAAATCGATAAAAGAAGAACTTAAGTCTTAACTGAAATACTTTATAAAAGGATATAGATGAAAAAGGATACTTTCATCAGACAAAAAGAAATTTGTTATAAAATTTATGAAATTACTAAATCAAACTCAATTGACCAAAAGACACAAATTTAAGCCGATTTACTTACTAATACAGATGACAGACAGATAATGTATCCTTTATTTTACAAATTCACAATAAGTCTACAGAAAATCGTACAAAAAAATATATATGTAATTTTTCTTTTACAGAAAGAAATTTTATATAAATCTTCCAATAGATTATTTTCTATACCGCAAATAATATTGATCGCATTTAAAATATAATATTGATCGCATTTAAGTTTTCTTTTTGGAAATTTCCTTGGTTCAATGCTCGATTAAACATCTAAATTAATAATTATTAAGTGTGTTTATAATATTGTAAATTTGTTTTGTAGTTCATTGAAATATATCATAGATATATAATTTATTTTTATTTTTAAATCCACCGATAATTTTGTTAAAGTAAAATAATTTTTATTGACTTACTGAATTAACTTTACTTCTATTTTGAAAAAAGGAAATTGTCTTCTTAGGAAAAAAATGTTCATTGTTAGGTTTATCAAAGTTTTCTTCCAGTTCAGTATCAGAAATTTCGGATTTTTCTAATACTGAAAATATTCATTAAGATCATTAAGATTTTTTATGTATCCAAAGATTCTGGTAAAATGCTAAATTTATTTACTTTATTAAAATTTAGTCCTATTTATAAGCCAACATTTTTAAATATTATTTCAACAAACCCATAAATCATAGTTTTTCCACTTTTTAGTATACATACAAAAATTAAATTCCAATAAATATATTTTATTCATACTTTTTTATTCCCTTATGTAAACAACTAAATTCTGAGATGTGTAAATATTTAAAATATTTAAAGTATTTCTTTTTATAATCAGGTAAATATAATTCGCAATCAATCAAGAATTTAGTGACAGGTGATGTGTTAAAAATATATATATATGTATAAAAACAATTTATTATTTCATAAATTTTAATGTAAAAACCATTTTGGAAGCAGGATAGGATTCATTCTGTAGGAAATTATATAAAATTTATGGAGCTGATAAAAATTACTGAATAAAATTCAACGAAAAAAATGTAATGAAGAGAAATGTTTCATTTATATCATTTATAATGTTGTCCTGTTGCAATACCAAATTTATTGAGAAAAAACATATTTAAATTTTAAAATCACAATATGGACAAATCATTTTCAAATATAAAAAAATTTAAGTAAATATTGAATAAAAACATAAAAATTTATCCAACATTTTTAATAAAACTCTGTGAATTTATATTTCATTTTTTTCGCAGAAATTAATTTCCTTTTCAAAAACAAATTATGAATAAAATTTACATAGAAAATTTACCTGATAAACGACACAGTCAAATTTTCCCTATTGAATTTGTATAGTACATTAATAATTTAAAAGATTTAGAGATTATATTGATTTTTATTGTTGTTACTCAACGATGAAAATGATGAAAATTGTCATAGATTTTTGAAAATTTTACATGATTTCTTATGGAAAAAGTTCAGTAAACTAATATTAAAATTGTCAGCTTTTGTTGAAATATTGAACCACATTTTACATATAAATGAAATTATGAAAGTATAAATCATTTTGACTATCGGAAATTAAGAATAGAAAAATATTAAACATATTATCATTCATCATTATCATTCTGCCTAGATTTTTGAAAAGTTTTTTCACTGTAAACTCACTGTAAATAAATAAAATTGTTAAATTTTTCTAATTAAAAGATTAAATATTTGAAAATTCAAGGGAAATTTATGTACATTAATGTATTAATTAATAATCTAATAATTTCCTTTCTTCAAATTTACGATTTCAGTTATTTCAAAATTAACATTGTCAAAAATGAATTTAAATTAATAATCCTTAATAATTCAGGTGTTTCTTTATATTGCAAAATTTACTTTTTCATTATTTACTGTGATATATTTACTACTTAATGTTTTCACAGCACATATACTTTCCAAATAATGTTTTTGTCATAAAAGAAAATCGAATTTTTAAATATTTTGATATGGGAATAACATAATATTTTAGTATTAAACGTGGCTAGAATGAAAATCTAAAATTATAGATAATTTGTTATTTACTTTTATTTACGTGATAATAATATTAGAAAAATATTCAAACGGAATTTAAAAATCGTTATACCCTCTTATATTAAAATAATAATTTTTCTAAAATAATGTAAAAAAGAAAATCCATGTTGTTTGAGGGAAAATGTAACAAAAAAAGAAAATACTAATTTTAAAAATTCAATTTTTATATAAATAGAAAAAGGTTAACCACAATTCTATAATTCACAAATGATATAAATTATTTTTTGTGGTTTTAATTAGCTTTAGCTGGGGGGATAATTAATTAATCCTCTTATAACTGAAGGTTTCAATAATATCGACAGCAAAGAATTAATACTCAAAAATTAAAAAAAATTTTCACCTCAAATTATAAATATTCCTCTTCCTTAGACGAATTATATACGGATAAGGCAGTAATGGTGTAGATGAGGTTTTTTGGTAAAATATTGATAAAGAAATATTTGATTAATTTAATTTTGATAGCGAATTTTATGTATATAAATAAATATGTATTTCCATATTCTAAAAAATCCATTATATATAGACTTTGAAAGACAAGTGATTAATATTTATATACTAAGAATGATATTGAAAATTTTGAAAATGGGATCAGGTTTTTAGTTTAAATAAAAATTCAATACAATAAATTATCATTTTTTTTGGTTCGGTATAAAAGGTTTTTACAGGCAATTCAATTTTTTTTTTGGTTGGTGTTCATTTTTAGATGAAAATCAATCAATCATTAATGTGACACAAAAAGGCAAGATAAAATTTATTATTGTATAAATTGTAATTAGAAGAAGATAAATGTTTATTTTTCTTTCATTTTTAAGTAAGTATATAAATAATATTATTTAAAAATATAACAAGCCTTTTTGTCATTTTTGATGTGGCAAAAATGATACAACTAAAGGACACAAATTTGAAACATATAATTAATGCTTGTTATCGAAAAGTATATATAGTTTGAGTACACAGTCGAAATTATTTGGTAAATTAATATTTAAAAGAATTACATAAAAAATTTAGTTAAAGAATATTTAGCTAATAAACTCAAGTCTTCCGCAATATTTCCTGAGTGGGATAACAAGAAAGTAACAAATATTCAATAATCTGTCAATTGGTTTTAAAACTACTTTATTTATTTATTTATTGTGTAAATAATTTTATAATTTTAAATTGGTCAATTTCGTTTATTAAAAAACAACATGCGAAGCTTTTTACTCTAAATCCAAAGCAGTTCTGTACCAGAATTATTTTTTTTTGTATACAAACTAAAGTAAATATTTTGTCTTTTATAAAGAGAAAAAGTAAATATAAAAAATATCTTCAAAATTTACAACATGACAAATAGACACTTAAATGTAGTAGTAACACATTTTATTGGTACAGTTTTTTTTCATTTTATCCTTAGAAGAGATACAAAAATGATATGATATTTTATACTATACCATCTTTTTTGGATTGGAATTTTTTATACATTACATGTGTTAAATTTCAATGTACATTAAAATAATGAAATTTCATTAAATGAAAAAAAAAACTGAAACGTGTACATAAACCAGCAAGGATAATAACAGCTTGCTTGTAAAGCTTCCGTTTATTTTTGGTACATAATTTGCTTAGATGACATATATTAATGTCCTTGGGGTGAAAATGACTTAATACAATTATTATAGAAAAAACCTGAAAATTTATTTAATAAAATTTTTGGATGTAAACAAAACATGTATCAAAAATTTTTCATTGAAAATAAAGGATTAAATTTACTTTGAGTAAAAAGTAATTGTATTTTTTTTTTGAAGATATTAATGGTCATACATTTTTTCACTTAGATACAAAATTTGTCAAAATTTGTACTCAGCAATTTGTTTTAACCAACGAACTATATATTATAGAAGGCTTAAGAGGTTATGTTTTCATATAAATGATTGGCCCCAACATCTGACAGGGACGCTGGGGTAAAATGACTGGGGTAAAGTTGGCGGATATAAATTTTATGCTTAAGGCATGTACTATTTGGTGTAATAATGAAAGTCGTGACGTCACTCTTTATTCTCAAATTTTTTATTGTATAATTTATCATTTTTATTGCATAATTTATTTATTTATTTATAATTTAAATAATATTTAATTTGTTCTTAGAAAGCAATAAAAAATTTGACAAGCCTGAATGACGTCACGACTTCTATTTTTACACGAAATAGTACATGCCTTAAGCATAAAATTTATATCCGCCAACTGTCATTTTACCCCAGCGTCCCTGTCAGATGTTGGGGCCAATCATTTATATGAAAACATAACCTCTTTAGGCTTCTATAATATATAGTTCGTTGGTTTTAACTGTTACACTATTATGGAAAAAGTGCGAAAGTCATTTCATTTTTTATTTCCAAAATATATAAAGAAAAATTTATTACTGAGAACAAATTTTGTAGTACCGTATACCATTTTGTTTGCCAAATTAAATTTGCCCAACTTAATTTAAATTTAATTTATAATTATAAATGACAGGACAACAATTCCTTTCTATTGCTTGTAATTTACCTCCTTTCATAGTATACTTAATTATTTCTTCTATAATTAAGATCAATAGAAAAGTAAATATTTTTGGTACTTACTTTTACTTAAAGGATCTCTTTTATATTGCAGGACATTCAAATAATAACACTTTTAATGAATGTATAATACTTAATATCATACTTTTTCTTATTTTTTGTTAATTTAAGAAAAAAAACATTAAGAATGGAAGAAAATTAGTAGTTTTTCTTATCTTATTTTCAGAACATTAAACTAACCAAAATTCTTATATAAAATTATTTTTTTCGAAATAAAATTTAATGTTAATACATTCCAAAAAACGTATATGAAATTTTACTGTTTAGTCAAATTTAGAGTATCTATACTCTGCTAATGTCCTTGAAGAACATAATAAGATTTTCTTATTGTTATTCTTATAGAAATAGATTCGATACTTCAGCTCTATCCAATTACACAGTTTCTGACCCATTTTCACTTTACTTTTATGGAAAATGATATCAAATAAATAGAATTTTCTTTTATATTACGAGTAATAAAAACAATTTATTTATTGACTTTATTTTGTGTAGTTTCGGTAAATTTAAGTTCAATTTTGTAGTATAGTTTTTATAATATTAATTCATAATATTAAATCCTGTTTGTATAAGGTTTTATAGTGAAAATTTAACAAAGTTATCCCTTGGAGTGGTACGGTACAAAAATTAGAAATGATCTAAAAGCTAATTTGTAAATAATATATCATATTGTGTCTGGGAAAATATCAATTCGGTTATTAAAAAAAAGTAATTTTCTCTATTGCAGCATATTTTGCTGCGAAATGTTATTTAAAAAAATTGTTTAATAAAGCCACCAGATTCAAAATATTTTTGAATTTTTTCTACGGATATCAAAATATACAGATATGAATTATTTTGAAACGAAGCCAAAAGCGCAAACATACTTTATAATAATAAAATTGAAAATAAAAATTTATAGACTTTGAATATTGCAGATATTTTTCATATTTCCTTTAAATACTTTAATCTTGGTAAAAGTAAAAACATTATTTTCAAATTCTATTTACAATTTGAAAATATAATAAAAAGAATTTTTCGCTTTATAGTTTTTTTGGTAATTTGAAATTTCAAATTACAGAAATGAAATGTTTTAATATTTAATTAGGAATTCAGTATGTAAATTTCCGTATGCACTGTCAAAATTTGCTAATTGTAATCATGAAAAATTCCATATTTTTGGTATATTTTTATTTCCATTTAAAAGCTTAACAATTCTAAGCTTAAAAATATATGTAAAAATTAAACTATTAATTTGTTAATGCATTTTCAATAATATTTAAATAATTTATAAATAATTAACGACAGATTAAATTTTCATGTGTAAATATAGTAAATAATTAAATTGTAAGTCTCAATTCATAACTGAAATAATTATTTAATGTACATAGTAAATCATTTTCAATTTATAAAATGAATTTCCTTTTAATTTTATTTTTATGTAAAAATTATGTTAAATCGAAATAAATTAATGAATTTTCAATTATTCAAATAAATTTTATTTTAATGTTATTTCTGAATTTTTGACAACATTTACATATTTTTTATTAAATAGAAATCGTTGTATAGTAAATCGAATGGAATTCTGCCCATGTATTATTATCATTTGTATAAAAAATAGTACACCAAATATTATGAATAGAATACTATATTAATACATTTGGGCTGAAATATTTTATTAATAAAATAACATCTGGAGTAAAACCAATAATTAATTTCTTACTATCATTAATTATACATATATCATTTTTATGATGATATCTTGTAGCATTCTTGTAGTATTCTAATAAAAATGTTATTAGAATTCAATTTGATATAGGAATATACTGAATTATTAAATAAACTTGGGTTTAAGAATATATTCATTTGTAAAATTTTACACTGTGAAAATATAAAAAAAAAATTGAGAAAAAAAAATCAACAAAAATTTACAATTTTATACTCTATAAATTTACATAACTCCCCCACATTTTCAAATTGACAAAATATTCTAGGAAAAATTCATATACCATAAAAAAATAAAAGAATTTTTGATATATTCTCCTAGTTTCAATGTACAATGAATGCAAATCTAAATTTGAAATGAAATTTTTGGATTGGCTGAACTTTAATTTGAAATATAGTCGCCAGAGATATAATTTTTATTTCTTTTAGCAATCCTGAAACAAATTGTAGGTAATTTGAAAACAAATTATACAAATTCTTTTTCGCCAAAAGCTAAAGAGTCTATCATGGGACTAAAAAATTCCTTAACTCGTGGTCAGATTTTGTTATGTTTAACAAATTTTAACAACCAGTAATAATTTATGTGTCAAAATGGCAAAATGTAATCAAAATATTTAAATATTTACTAAAACATTTCTAACAATTTTTTAGAAAACTTTTTAAGATATTTAAAAAAAATCGCTTTTAAAATTTTACAGTATATTTCCTTAATCTTTCGAACATTATACACTTTTTATGAAGAAACTTCAAAGAGAATTTCAAGTCATTAGTCATCCTGAAAGCATAACTAAACACTATTAATAATTAATTTTACACATTTTGTCATTTACCTGAGTTTAAATTCAATATAAGATTTTCAGGAAACAAATTTATTTTATGGAATATGACTATGAATTCTTTCATAGTCATAGCTAATAAGAGATTTTAATTATAAAGAATTATGTTCCTAATATAAGATATTTCAAAAAAGTAGATTTTCTCATTTTCTCATTTAATCTTAAAGTACGAAGTATTAATTGCAAATTTCAGTGATTAAAAAATATGAAATCAATGTGAATAAATTGGAATTTGAAATTTTTTTTAATTACATTTAATTGTAAGTAAATTTTATAAAAAATCTTAAAAATTATTTAACGTTTTATTCACAAGTTTGATTATTTAATTGATTGCTTAATGTCATTTAAAAAGCTAAAAAATCATTCAAAGTTTTTAATAATCAAATCTATCATCCCAAATATTATGTTCATAATTTAATAGATAAAAATCAATTTAAAATAAAGTAGATCGTGTTTTCATCTTTATACTATAAATATACAAGCAAATATCCTAAAAATCATATATCCTTAAAATAAATAACATAATAAAATAAACAACAATGACACTTTACTCTTGAATTTATTGTTTTCGTTCATATCGTTAATTCGATATAGAGGCTTTTTTAATTTTATATTTCTTTAAAAACTTTATGATTTCATATAGAAAAGTTGAAAAAAGATTTTTGTATTTTTAGAGATAGTAAGGAAAATCTTTTCAAGATCGTGTTGTCTTCGTCACATAAATTATGTAATAATAATGTTTACCCTAAAAATTTAAAATTTAAAAATTTCAATCTAAAAATGGTATTTTAACTTTTATCAAAATCTGATTGTGCAAAAAAAAATTAAATTATAAATTTATATATTCAAATAAAATTATTAGTTTAACTTTTTAAAGAATTAGTTTAACTTTTCAAAAATATTTAAAATTAGTTCTAAAATTTGTTGTTTTTAATTTTATTTCTATTCAAAATGTAAGCAGAACTTTATCGTTGTTAGAAATAAATTTATTTGTATTACAATTAAATGCAATTTACAGAGTAAAAGTAGAGATATGTATTAACAAAGGTATCTGAATTCTCACTGTGGAACTATGACCACATGAAATATGAAATTCGGACACTACAATGTATACATAAAAAATAAAATTCTGAATTGGCAAAGTTAGTTACTGGGAATTACTAATATAATTTAAATTCAATCAGAAAAATGTTCAAGACCCATAATTATGTAATAAAATTTTCTAACCAATTTTACCACTACAACGAAATTAAAATAAATCCTTAATTATTATTTCATCAAAATGATTTTACCTAATATATTTAAAAAAAATAATTATTATAATTAAAATTGAAACAAGTAACAAATATTTAAATAATTATCAAATAAAATAATAATAATAAAACGATGTAGGAATTAAATAAAAAAATTTAATTATAAATAAATAAATTTTATAATTTCATGGATAGATGTTCCAAAATTATTTGTACAAATGCAAAATTTAAATTATATTTAATGATAGAATAACATTTTATTTGGTGTTTAATAGTAATTTGCATCATTTTGTATAAAATTGAAACCATATAAATTCTATAATATTTTAAATAAATTAAATTATCTATTTATCTGACCAAAATATTCAAATTATATTTAAGTCGAAATAAAATTCTATTCATATAATTCCACAAAATAAAAATATAATATCTACTAAATGTTAAAATCTATCCAAAAAATAATTCATATAAAATTCGAAATTATTTAAAATTTTCTTATTGCAAGAAAAGTTGAATTTATAATCCTAAATTTTATAATTTAATTCTATGGATTTGAAATATACCAATGAAAAATATAAATTTTTGTTATATTGAAAAAGACTTAAATATAATTTATTTTTTCATTTAATTTTTTTTTAGCATACATGGAAAATCCTGAAATTAAATAAAATAAAGATAAAAAATATAAATTCCAAGAATATTTTTCATATTTCCAGTAGAAATAATATCCTGTCACAATTACTTTTAGATATTGAAATTCCTTTAAATATGAAAAAGAAATAAATCGATATTTGGGTATTATTGGATAAATTTAATTAAAACCTTTCTATTTTATGTAAAAAAAAGTAATTAATTCAATATTCAACTTATTTTTGTATATCATAATCAAAAATTCCCTAACAATAAAATCGGTCTTTCAATTATGCTTAAATTTCTTCATTAATATTAGTTTAATTTTTACTCAACAAAGGACATTTAAAAAAGGATCTTAAAAGTCTTTCTCACTTGACTGAGACTTTTATATTAGTTCTCTTGTTAGAAATGCTTTAAGTTTTGACCTTTTAGGTGAAGTAATATCGATAACAATGAATGTTTTATATAATAACCTTTCTTATATTTCTTTAAAATAGTTTCATATTTAAAAGATAGTTATTATTATTATTATTGAAAAAGGATCCTAACGACATAATTATACTTTAGAAAAGCACAAATCATGTGTACTAAAAGAAATTACAATTAGTATAGGGTTAAATTTTTTACAGTACATTGAATTTTATATAAATTTAATCGTACCATTTATTTATATAATTCTAAAGTGACATCTAAAAATATAGATTTATCCATTTTATATTAAAATCTACTTAAGCCTGGCATCAATTTAAGATAATCTTATATCTTTTTAATATTTTATTATATATTCAATGAAATATATTTTACGAGAATTTTATATATTTGTTCAATTTCCATTAAAAGGTTAAATTAAAATGATTACAATCCAAAAATTGGTCTACTACAGATGACAAATGGTATACATAAATTTGTTTGTATTTTATTTATATAAAAAAATTAGGTATACCTAAATTCATTCGAAATTTCCCAAATAATAATAATTTTTTAATACTTATATATTTGGTCGTTGACATTTCCTTTTAGTATTGATTAAAATATTACTTATTAATGCTTTTGCAAAATTTGACATAAATTTAATGAAGGATAATTATGAAATTACACAATTTTTATCGAAATTTTTAGAAAAGGAAATTCAGATTTTTGACGTGTTTAATATCATGTCTATCAAATCTTAAAATAAATTCACAAAAGAGTAAATATTTATTGTGAAATTTAAATAAAATTTTAAAATATGATTTTTTTTTTAAATATACATATAACAAAATCAAAACAATTTTTTAATACTTATTTAAATTAATATATACAAATATTACATTCAAAGACTCTGAATTTCATTTATATGTTGATTATTAATAAAGTTAAATCAAATATTTGCAACATGTGTTCAACTAACATTATCAAATATATAATTGAATTGTTGTTAGACAATATAATATAACTTTAGCTTATCTACAATTTTTCAAAACAAAAAGTTTTATAATTTTCCATTTTCTAAGAAGATATTTTTTCCATTTCAATAATTTCAATTGAAAATGTTTTAAATTGATTTGTGCTTTTATTAATTTGAGTTACAATTGTTGAAAAAGAGTTTTATATATAAATGTTTATTGTATACTACGATACTACATTTCAATTTAATTGTAATTCATTGTAGATAGAAAGCATTGTACGTTTTTTAGATTGGCTCCAGTAATAATAGTTCATTTTATATTTTCTTTTCAATAGTTTGATATTTATTTATCAATGAAGCAAGAGCACATATATCACCAAACACATTTGTCCTTTTTGTTCATTTGCAGAGTGTTTATTATTTTTCAATTAGGTCCTACAAATTAAGTTTACATGTATATATTCTTAACCATGGTCTTTTTAATTAAAGAAATTATTAAATTCTGAATTTTGTCAACAGTTGGCAGTTGTGGACGTGTTAATAACAAAATTTAAGTCTAAATTTTATTGCTTGTTCTTAGTGCTATAAGTAGACTGTGAGGGAAATGTCTAAGACATGAGGTACCATGAAAATTGTGCATTGTTCAATAGTTCAACCGACCATCAACACTTGTAAACAATTGTTTAAATAAACTCTATTGTATATGGGAAATTAATGATTTTCCTTTTTACTACTAGAATTGGAAAAGTTTTAAATTATTTTCCAACTTTTTTAAACGATTTATCTGAATTTTTCTTTTTTAAAAGGATTTTAAGATTTTAATATTAAGGAAAATACATTGATTTTTTTGTTGTTTAAATAAAATTCTAAAATGGAAGTTATATTTCGATAAAATTTAATGGTTTCAGATTTTTTTTATAATTTTATTTAAACTTTAATAATAATTTTTTCACAAAAATGAAGTGATTTTATGCTTTAAAATATTTTTTTGTAGTTGTAATTATGTTTTTTTTCTCTCATTCCCAAAAGATTATTTAATAAATTTATGTAAATAAAAATATATACTTAAATGATAAATAAGCTTGCTTAATATTACGAAATACAATGTCCAGGAAATTAATAAAAGAAAACACAAAACGAAAATATTAAAATTTTGTCTACTGAAGAAAATGGAGAATTTCTTCTGTACAAGGAAGTAAGAAGTTAAATAAATAAAAAACGATTGTTACGATAACAAAAATTTATGAAAATTATTTATTTGCTTTTTTTATATTTCATTTTTTCCTTTTTGTATAATTTTTTTAACAATTTTTTAGAACCATAAATTTTTAAGAATATTTAAAATAGAAAACTCATATAATTCTATTGCTATACCAATTAACTTGATTCTGTCATGGAAATCTATATGGTTCTTAAAACTATAATTTTACTTTGCTACCATTTATAATAATTTACATTAAAACATTTTAATGGTTTTCATAAAGTTTTGTTTTCTAAAAATATACGTTTTTTAAGTGTTTTAGATTTTGTGCATTATCCTTTTAAAGCATAAAATTTCATCTGAGTGAATATTATGTTAATTTTTTTGTTATTTGTCTTAAACAAATCTGACCTAAATTTTGCAACTTAAAACTAAAAAATTCTAAAAACAAAAAAATGTACTATATTTTTTATACGTTTTCTTTAAAAACATACAATTACAAGGACGACAAGCAAAATTATGCAATATGAGAATTGTTTTATGTTTGTATATGCTCGGTATATTTTTTGGATTTAATACTTCAGGCTATTTTCTATTTACAAATTTATATTGTGTATAAAAATTAAACAAGAAACATTTATCATTACTGGAATTGTTATTTAAAAAAACTATTTCCACTTTTTGGATATCCAAATTAAAAAATAATGAAAATGAATACAATTTAAAGAAACAGAATCTTTTCAAAGGATACTATTATAAATATAACTTAAACATTTTTCTGTAATACATGAATGGAGACAATTATTCGTCATCAATATTCATAATTGAATATACCATTGGCATTGATATGTTTATTTGTCCAAAACAAAAAGATATAAAATTCAAATTTCTAATAAGTTTCGTAGAATACGAATAATTATTATAAATTGTCGGTCACAATATTTTACTTGTACAAAGTACAAGTAAAATTGATACAAAGTAGGACATAATCATTTCCATTTTGTGGTATATTACAAATTTATGTAAATTGACTGTGATTTTCTTTTTTTAGTAGTCCAGTAAAATCTCCCTTGATGAGTTATTTAGGATTTAAAAAAAAACAAGGGAAAGAAACTAATGTATATGAAATTACGAGTATGAGATAAAAATTTGCATCAAATAAGGATTTTATAAAATTAAATATTCATTGTAACAGTAGGTAAGAAAAATATAGAAAATTATATATATGTATATACGAAGATTAGGAAGGACAATGAATTTTATTAAGCTGAGTGGTAGATAAGTTGCTATATGTACTGTCATTTTTACAAAGTATGTAATGAAAATACATGTTTAAATAAATTATCTTTAAAAAAAAGTTATAACACTTACATAAAAAAAAATGTAAACTTTAACAGATTAAGGAATTAAAATTATACTTTAACCAAAGCCGTATATAATATTATTTATATACGGCTTTGCTTTAACCCTTTCGGTCTCAATTATTGCTTTGAATTTGTTATGTATTTTTTGCACATTTATATTAAAAATAATTAAATGATCTTAAATAAATTTGCGGCATATTTAGTCCTGTTTAGTAGAAATATGGTTTTTTGATTGACAGAATAAAAAATACATCAAAATTTTGTATATAGTAAATTTGTAGAAAGACTTTTAAATGCTACATAAAATCCTTAATTTTAAAGCTACGATAAAGAAATTTATTGATTATGAAACTAAAAAGATTCTATTTAAATTTCGTATGTAAGATATATTTGTATCATTACTCATGCTGTCGTTTTATGAAAGACAGAATGAAGAATTCACTAAAATCTTATAGTATTTAATTTTGTATATACATAATAACATTTTCCGTGCTACAAAAAATCCTTAATTTTAAAGGTACAATGAGAAACTTGATTGATTAATATTTAATTAATATTTAAGAATACAATTTTGAATTTAAATTTATATAATTGAAGTTTTAGGAATTATAAATTTTCCAATTTTAAGTATTACAGACATTGCAGAGTGCCCTGTTTAATATATAGAAATTGGGAAAGGGACTTAGTCTCAGAACGAAGATCCTAATTATTATCATATTAACTTCAAAATTAAATTATATAATTTTTACATTTATTTCACTTAAAAAACTAAATCTACAAAATTAACTATATCTCCATTTAATCAACAGGAAGTTATTTTAAAAAATTTAACAATTTAGAAATTAGGTAATTTGAAAATAAATGAAGTTATTAAATTGTTATAAGTTCAAGAAAATAATATGTTGCAAATAATTTTGCTAAGAATTCGTTTATAAATTTTTAATATATTCTAAGCACGCTTCAATAATTATTTTTATTTTACACAACATTTTTGGGTTCCAGTAATTTTATTTAGTTTTATATTGGAATCATTCCTGCAGTAATATTATTTAATGGTTTCAAAAAAATATAATAATTTTTTAAAAATTTAAATTACAAAATGAATAAAATTTAATATACAAACTAAATATTTTATAATTCTTCCCTTATATACATAGAATGAATTTTTAAATAAAGATTTAAATAAATATTATATTAAATGTAATTTCCTCTCGTTATTAAAGATTTAAAACTAGAAAAGTATTTAATATTAAAAGTTTTATTAGAGAGAATTAAAATATAGATAAAAATCTTGATACTCTTTATGCACATGATATTAAACACATTTTTTATGAATTTTCTGCACAAAATTATAAAAAATACTATAAAAAATAAACATTAAAAGAAAAGTTAATAACTATTTAAGTTTATTTATATATAATGCTTCCATAACAAAATGAACCAACAGCAAAAAAATTTATAGATAGAAAGAGTATCTTTATAGACGAGTAAATGAAAAACGAAGAGCAAAAATAATTATTAGGAACATAATTTTATCAAATTCGTTCAAAATGAACAACTATAAAATTAATTTTAAATTACATGATTTGTTTTATTATTAATTAATATTTCTTCAAATGGAAAATTTCAAAAAAATATATAATAATTTTACAAGATTATTTTAGAAGTTATAATAAATTTGGTTTAATCGAATTTTTACGAAAAAATTTACGTAAATTTTATCGAAAAAAAAGTATTTTGCTTCAAAAGTTCCAAAAGATGTTTAAAAAATCATTCTTTCTATTTGAGTGCATCAATATATAAAGTTCTATAAAACGTTAAAAATTCACACACAAAAATATAATATCTTCAAATGCAATAAATCGTAAAATTTACTATCTAATATTTATTGAATTATTTCTATAAGAAATAAATGCAACTACTTAGAATTTCATTTTACAAACTGCCAATAAAAAAATGTTAATATTATTTTTCTTGACACAAAAAATATTTCTTTGATCTAAGTTTCTAATATATTTAGAAAAAATGACATTTGAAATTTTATGCTAAACAGAAACTAGAAAAAAAACAAAACGATTGCATTTTTTTATTGGTACAATTTTTCTTTTCATAAACTGAAAATTTATGCAAATATTCAGTTCACAAATATAAATAAATTCTTAGTAACTAAGAACTAAGATATTTTTTATGGAAGCAGCTATGAATTTAAAAAGGATTCTTCATTTGCATTCAAAAAACAATTTGGATATTCATAATAATAATGAATTTTGTATCTTGACAATTAATTGTTTGAACGAATAATTGGAAATTTTTTATTAAAAACATTTTTTTTTATTGATTTAAACTCAAAATTAATTGGTATACACTTTAAATTGGTTAGAAAAACAAACTTATTGATTAATATTTCCTTAAGACCATTAAAAAAGTTCATGAAATATTTTTTGTTAACAAAACTTTTATCAAATTTATTAGCTTTACCGAAAAAGCAATAAAAATAAAATTAATTGACAATAAAATAAATATTTTATGTGAAAAGGAAAACGTTAAGTATTTTAGTTTAGTCGTTCTGCATTGCAGACAATAATTTGATTTTTTATGTAAAAAAATATATGCCTATATAAGTTAAATTATTAAGAATTTTATATTTAGGTTATTTTCAGTTTTCTCTAATAAAAATTTTTCTGTTTGGTTGGAAAATCTTACTAATATCCTAAGGAAGAAATTTAAAAAAAATTATATGAATATACCAGAAGATTGTCTGAACATTTTAAAGCATATACATTTTTTTATGGTACTACTTTTTACACTTTTTTGAAAGTAATGTCAATAAATTTTTTGTGTGTTGTTTTTTTTTGTTGGCAATTCTAAATTTTATACTTCAATGGTGGGTTGTGAAAATAGGTTAATTTAAATGTATATTTTCAGAGGACAAAATTTTATCTCAAGAGACATTAAATAAGTAAAATAATGTACTTTTATATTTCCTGTGAAACTAATAATAAAGTATTTAAAGTTAATAAAAAAAATTAGAATCTCAGAGGAGTATTCAATGTTAATAAAGTTTTCAGTGAATTAAAATAAATTATTATTATATAAAAATGTGTGGAAAAAATGAATTTACAAGAAAAAGAGTCATAATACTTATAAAACTTTCCGTGTACTTTTTCCACTATACTGTGTACTGTAGTCTAAATAAAAATTTATACTATATTATTTTAAATATTAAAATTTATCTAGATGAAAAATAGCCTTAATATCAATCTTCTCAAACAACTTTTAGTCAGAATGTCAAAAGGATACAAAACGATTACTATATGTTCAAGTATTATGTCCACCATTTATTTTTTATAACAAAAATTTCTTAAGATTTGTTTCATTTCATTTAATAGGTTAGACAGAAAAGCATTTATTTAAACTTTGTGTAGTGAAAAATGAACTATAAATTGCTTAATTATTTTTAAAGTGATTAAAAAAAGGAAGAAGAAATATTAATCTTATTTTCTAGACAAAATAGATTGCGTGATTTTACTAGAAATATAAATGCATTTTATGACATGACCAAATTGAAATAGAAATAGAAATATTAAAAGATTTTTAGCATATAGATTGTGGCCAATTGTGTAGTGACAATTGTCATAAATGTTGGACATTATTTTTCGAAATATCAAATTCACATTATTTATAGCAAGGATAAAGATTAAATTTATTATATGATTTTTGACCTAAATAATTACTTTTAAAATAAATATTTATAATAAATGGAAAAATAAAGAAATTTTGATTAATCTATAATTCAATTTAGCAAAAATATTGTCATACAAGCTTAATTTATAAATAAACTTCAGGAAATGATTACATTTATATCCGGAAATTATATTTGTAATATGCCAGGATTACCTAACCAATGTAATATATGTCAGAACTACTAGTCACAACTACCTACATTTTGATCAGTGACATTTTGACAAATGAACTTTATTATTTTTGTAATGTAGAAATAAAAAAAAATGATGGATTAATGATGTAAAAATATTTTTTTTAAATAAAATTTATTATAAAAATATTTTTATTAATTATAGCTATATAATAATTTAAAAAAAACTATAGTCTGTACAGTTTTAGTCAGTCGATCAAAACGCTATTTTTGAGAACCATTAAAATATAAGGACATTTTTTAAAAATTGTTACAATAATAATTATATTCCGTCAGATTATGTAAATTTTATATAACAAATTAAATTATAGGTTTTCTATAACCTTTAAAATATCTTTGTAATAATATATAAATTGTATAACAGCTAAGCTACATTATTTAAATTATGTTTGAGTTTAAATATCAAAGCAGTCTCATCATATTTTTGTCTGTTAATTTTTTAGCAACATAATTTAATATCAAAGATGCTATCGAGTACTGATGTATATTAGATTTTGCTGCTAGAAAAATATAATTAAAATATAAAATAAAATTTTGTTATTAATTCTGAAAGTACGTATACTTAAATTTTTTATATTACTTTCAGAATCAATTTTCTTAATGCTGTTAAATATTAATAAAATTTTAAGTAATTTAGCAAAAAATAATAAAATGATAAATCATTAAATGGAAAATTAGCTACATGATATATTGGACTTGATTTGTTTGGAATGGAATTTTTAATATATATATATTACCAACAGAACGCAATAATAGCATTTAAATTTTGATCAGCAATAACTATAATTTTTTATAGTAAAGTTTTCTTTTAGTAAAGCTGTGCCTAATGACAAATTTAAAATAATTTGTTTTAAGAAACTTATACATACATAAAAAATTAGTATATCCTGTGATTTTCCAATAATCTCTTCTTGGTACATATACATCTCTGTGACCATTATATCCGGAATAATTGTAAAATATTTTTGTTTGCTGCTCATGGGGTCATTTTTTTTGTTAATATTATATGGTAAATTCCCATCATGCGTGAAAATAAACGATACGAAATAAAATGAAATGTTTACAACATTATAAAGTTATTAAGAGCAGATGACCTAGATAAAATATCCAATAAAATGTATTATATTTCCTTTTTGCAGGATACTCGTAGGAAATGTGGTGAGTACATAATAAAAAAAAAGAAAAACAATTCCTCTTAAATTATTATATTAAATCGTATCATTAACATTATGTAGGTGGCAAAAAACTTCATATAAAACAATCACGTAGGCAAAAACAGAACCTAAGGGTCTTAGTTAAATGTAAATAAAAGTTGGGGGACAATTAAAAAGCGCAATGATGCCTTAAGGAAAATGAGAAATTATATAAAAAAATTTACAATTATTATAAAAACCATATGAAAATTTTGTATTCATTTTTGACCAATTACTTTTGGTTATACTCTGAATTTTATGATTGTTGTATAATAATACTTTAAGATAAATATTAATTAAAATTTGTTATTTACCAAGAATTTATTATTATTCACATATAATAAGTAATTAAAATTAGTCAAAGAATAATTAAACTTTTAATTTTTAATGAACTTCCCATAAGAATTAGTTTGTCATCTAACTAGAACTATAATTGAACTAAGTAAATCAAAGGATTTTCTAAATTAAAATAAAACTCTATTAAAATTTCAATGTAAGTAGACAATAATTCGTGCTTATTAAATTGTCAATTACTGCAATTAGATTTCTAAAAACTTTTCTACAGAAACTATTCTAGATTTTTATCTAATTTGATATAAAAAAAAGTTTACTTTGATATGATACACTTCTTTGTTATCTATTAGATATTTTGATTATCTCGCATAAAAATTTATATAAATATAAAATTTTATTGAATAATTAAAGTATTTCCTATCAAAGAAATAAAGTTTTATAATAAGAAATTTATTTCCGCAATTTCGGAAACTTCTAAAACTCATACTAATAAAACTATTTTTTTTTTATATTGTCGTAAATCCAAAAATTTTATATATTTTATCTAGAATTTTTATAATTAAACTTTTAAAATAATAAAATTTAATTTTAAATTATTCGAAAATAAATATTATACTCCTATTATTTAAAAGTTAAATCATAAAATATAATCACATTACAATTTATAGCTAGCTTTCTGAAAAGATAATATAAATTCATTTCACAATAGATTCTACAATGTTAGCTGCTATATTTTTTGACGGATTTAGTCATCACATATTTCAAAATTTAAGGATTTTTTGCACGATTTATGTGAACAATAAAATAAACATTAAAAGTGAAAAACTGTTTGTTCATTTTTGGTAGCAATATCTATTCGTACCAATAAAACTTTTTGCTACAATTTATTATCCTTATATAGTAGTAAAAATAAAGAATTATATTAGATGGTAAAAAAAAAATCCGTATGGATGGAAGGAGAGAATTTAATTATGAAATGTGTTTTACTAATTCTTAATGTTGAATTAATTAATATTTATAAGTAAATTTCACATAAATTTCACAACTATTTAACAGTTCAAATAAGAATATTGTTTCTATATTTATGATGATTGGTAAATAAGTTGAAAATTTCACATCAATTTGCATTATATCTTCTACATGTTATGGTTCTTAAAAATATCCTCGAAAATATAAAATATTGTAGAAGATTTGCAAACCATTAATTATATTTGACTATTTAAATATTGTAAAAAAAATGATTATCTACTTTAAAATTCAAAAAAACCTATTTTCCATATTATTTTGCACAAACAAATTTCATTTCCTGATAACAAAATATATTAAAAAAAAGTGTATCCTTTATCGGAAATTTTCTAAAATGTATTTCTTACATACTGACTTTTCTTAGTATATTTTCAAATAGATAATTTTTTATTATGAAGTTAATACATAAAAAGTTTTATTGGTATACAAAGTTGAAACCAAATTGTATATTTTAATAACTTGTAAAACAATGAAGTGACTATGAATAAATATTAAGGATATTAGTTATATAAAAACTGCTGGAACTATTCTCTATTCTTGTTTAACAAAGTTTTTTGTATCATAAAGTTATAAAACTTTCTATTTTGTTGCAAGTTAAGAAAGTAAATATTTTTATTATATATTTTATGAAATTATGTTTATTAAGTTGGGAAATATTGTTGAGGAATCTTTTTCATAATCAGAAAAAGTACAAAGTTGTTCCCATGAAATGCATAAGTGTGCAAGTACGGCAAGTATTCTGATTGTAAATTACAAACAGAAACAACAATTAGGCTATAAGCACTTCACTATTTCTTCAGACATTTTCACTGTTAAACCAAATTATTCTAAAATTCAATACTGGCAAAATTCTTAACAGAAACTACTGAAAATCTTGGAATATTTATAATTAAATATATCACAATTTTATAATTAGAATAAACTTAAAAATTAAATACTAAATTTATTATATTTTATATACTTACATATACCAATTATCATTTTAAACTATTATTTATGTTAGTTTTCCATAGAAAAGCATAAATGTAAGTTCAATTTTATGCTTTTAAAATGAAAATTTGTTTTGAAAATAAATTTATTAGGTAACAATTATTATTTGTTGTTTATGAAAAACACATTTTTATGTTTACTTAAATTGCAAACTGGATTTAAATGTCTGACCTGCACATAGAAGAATTTTGTATATAAATTAAAATTAACAAGGGAAAGGAATATACAATTTTAAGTATTTACCACTAAGTATTTTGTTAGGTTTTTCAAGTTATAAATTTTAATTTACATGGGTTTAACATTGTTTGAATTTTATATTTTATGTAATTTCGAACTCTCAACTATTCGCCACTGACGATATATATTTGAAATAAAAATATGTTTAGAGTAATATTGTAGCTAATATTTTAGTAAATTATTTAGAATAAGTTTTATAAAAAATATAAGTCATTTATTTAATTTGAAATGAAAAATATTCTCATATACAATTTTTCCTTAAATCAGTTTTCATGTTTCGCGATAATTATAGTAACACACGCATATACGCTTTATTTGTTTTAATAAATTAATCCAGGATACAATTTAATTAGATGTTATATTTCTTACCTTCTTCCTCTATATTATACATCCTGAAATATTTTTATGAAATTTATTCATTTCAAAATAGCACGATAATAATTTTAATTAATGACTTAATATTGTTTATTATATATAAATTAAATAAAAATTCTTATATTATTTATGATTCTTAAGAAAATTGAAAATTCAACAAGTTTTTATTGAAAGTGTTTGTATTAATGGAAATATTGTTACAATTTGTCGATTTTGTATATAAATGGTGTATATATTAAAATAATGGATAATAATATGGTGTTGATTTTTAATGTCATCTTCTTCTTCTTGTGGGGTTTGTGGAGTTTATCCTAGACCTAGATCTTTGAGGTTCCCCCAACATTTTGTTCCAATTTAAATTTTCCTAAAAAACTATCCAAGGATAAGAAAATCAAAAAGGATGAAAATTATAAATTTGAAAATTATAACGAAGCCATAAATTTTGTTGATTTTTAATGTCATCTTCTTCTTCTTGTGGGGTTTGTGGAGTTTATCCTAGACCTAGATCTTTGAGGTTCCCCCAACATTTTGTTCCAATTTAAATTTTCCTAAAAAAATATCCAAGGATAAGAAAATCAAAAAGGATGAAAATTATAAATTTGAAAATTATAACGAAGCCATAAATTTTTATATTACATAAGAATTTCCTAAATTTTATTACATCATAATATTAAATTTCATTTATTTTACTATTAAACATTTAATAAAACAATTTCTAATTAAATTTCTTTATAACATTTACTCATTAAAAAACTCTAATTAATGAAAACCTACAAACAGATTTGTTTTAAAATTTTTTAGCAAAACTTTTTTTCAAAAGAAAATTTGTACTCATTTATGTTTTTTTTTTTTTTTTTGAAATATCCAAGGATTATGAAGTTTTCATTTGAAAAACAACCATATAATATTTATTTAGCGATAATTCCTCAAGAGATTTAAACAGTGTGATAAAAAATTTATATATTATAACAAAAATGTTATATAAAAGTTTACTTACAGGTTACATAACAGAAGAAAAAAAAAATAGAAAGTAGAATATTCCAAAGAGAATATAGTAAAGGATATAATTTCAATGTTGTGATAATAAACCGAATAAAAACATAATTTTTTGTTATATAGAAAAACTTTGTACTTAACCAATTACTTTGGTATATAAAACTCTTTGGTACGAGTATATAAAAAATCTTGTTTCTATAGAACCAACAACAGATTTTTTTTTTCTTTATTGTAAAAGATTAAAAGTTCAACGTATCATAGAAAATTAGACAGAAATATAAAATTTACTATAGTTACATATTACATGGAAAATGGTCAAAACTTTGTGTTATTTTTTTCCCTAGACAAAGAGATAAAATAATTAAAAGAATTAAAAACCCAAGGGAAAAATTTTTGTTAAAAAAAAAACAGTCATTTAAAGGATTTACCTTAGAAATTTTTTTTAAAAAAAGAAATATTCTTTGAATTTTTCTTTTTAATTGAATTTTTGTTTTTACCATAAAGGTAAACTTTTATAACGTGAAACATATTAAAAGTTCGGATATTTTATAGTTTATGTTTAACACACACAAAATTATGTGCAATATTTTGATTAAATTTTCTAATTGGCTGCGTAACGATTTTCTGACACTATTTTGACCTTTTTGGGTTTCAAATATCAGAAACTATTAGTAAAATTTATGATTCTGAAATATGGAAAAATGTGTAAAGGTGAAACAATAGTAAATAGTATAAATCTCAGGTGTACCAAATATGGCATCCGTTTTAAAGACCAGATATGACGAGGCAATTTACAAATTAATATGAAAATGTAAAATCAGTTTTAACCCCAGGAGTCCAAAAGTGTAATCGTAAAGGAAAAGGATGATATAGGTAATACGTATTTCCGTCATTCTATCCCAATGTTTTATGAGAGTCACTCTATTCTAATCTTTTTCTTAACCTAAACTCAAAAACCTTGTGTACATGTTTGAAATATAAAAAATAAAATAAAATAGAAACAATTTTACAATTGTGGAAATTATGAAAAAGTTTAAATATTTGGATTTTGAACAAAATTGCAAAAAATTTCAAAGTACCTACTTTAAAATTTTAAGTAGAAAACTTTATTATTTTTATATATGTAGTTGAAAAATTTTGAAAACTAAAATTTTATGTTGAGGTTAATTTGCATATATATTTACAATACAATTCACACTGTTGCATAAACGATTATTAGAGTGAATTAAAAATTGTATATAAACAATTTTATGGTAGAGTGAATATAGCATATAAATTGAAAAATTAAAATAAATATTTATTGTAAAAAAAAAATATTAAATTGTATAGAAAGAAATATTTCATACAAATTATTCAAAAAATTTTGAAAAACTTTATTTATAAATTATTTTCAATTGATAAAATTTGTTTAATTTTAATTTTTTTTTATAATTAAGTTGTATTTATTTTCAAGTAATTTTTTTATTTTCTTTTTATATATTTTTTTTCAACCATAAGAATTGCTCTTAAGCATATAATTTAAAAATATAGTAGGAAAATTTTGTTGTATAATTTCAAACAAAATGCAAATATTTATTTGTGGTACAATAAATTAAAGAAATAAAATTCCAATAATATAAATTTATATATAACACTGATATTTAACATTTACAAATTTCACTTATTTGCAACATTGAGAAATGTTCAAAATTCTGAAAATATTTTTGAATAATATTTTCAAATCATAAAATAAGAAAAATATAATGTTTTTTCAAAATCTTGCTGTACATTAACACTAGATTTACGGCTGTTGATTTGATGATTTTGTACTAAAAAATGACTCAAAATAAAAATGGGTATACCACATTTTGAAATACAAAATTTGGGGGTGGTGGTGGAGGTAATAAATTAACCTTTATATATACTTCATTATGTAATTAAAAACTAACATATGTTTTAAAAAAATAATATTTAAGTTTTCTATAATCTTGAATGAGTCAAATTGACTCACACCGTAAATCTAGTGTTAAAGAGCATATCAGTTTAACTTGTCATATTGACTATGCTTACTTGAACACTTCCGATCTTCAGTGTATATGACATACAAAAACATATTTTTAACATAAAAACTTATTTGACAAAATTTCTATAATAAAAATATGTCTTCTATTATTTGGAATTATGTAAAATCTTTTCAGAAAATATTATAAGCTGACAAATTTAATAATTTATAATATTATAATAGATTTAACAGAAGTTATAAAAAGTTTTGACGATTCTCAATATTTCAGGTTAATAGAATTATGGTTATATGCTAATATTATATAATTTTGAAAAAAATTTGTGTATATTTAAAAAATATTATAAATATATAGTTATCTTTTAGTTATTAGTGATTGAATTTTATTCAAATAAATTGGGTAATAAATGGTTATTACCATTATTTTACTATAAAACGCTTATTAAATAATTAGAATATTCACAATTTTCAAATTGGGATTCAAATTGTTAATTAATTCCGGAATGAAAAGAGAATATTTATTAAATTTCATGCACCAAATTTTATTTATAACAAATAAAAGCTTTCAAGTTCATTTTAAAAAAAAATTTCTCTTAGGCTATTAATAATTTCAACGCAAACTCCAAAATGTCCTTAAAGATAATCTCACAACTTGAATATTTGAGCATTTACTACTAAGAGAACTTGATAAAAAGAAGTGAACTTGATAACTCTTAAATTCTTAGATAGCTTATTGTCGTATTATTAAATGTTTCAATAAAATATAAAATTAGATCAGTAACAAATTAAATACAGCTAAAGTACGTCACAATTTCTTATTTTCTAAAATTACAGCCTTCACGAAGGTTACGTAATTGCATAATGTCAAAGTGTCTTGAAAAAATAAATAGTTATAATAAAATAATAATTCTTAAAGGTTTGTGGAAAAACACAAGTTAAATTTTTGTGACATTTGTAAATTAACAACACTAACAATTTTTGTTGAATATTCTAAAATTTAACAATTTAAAAACAATGTAGAAATCACAAATATTCATATCAGAACATTAAACTACATATAGTAGTAATAAAAATATTTATAAGTACTTTACAATATATAAAAATTTTAGTGTATAGTATTAAATTTAGAAGAGATCAGCGGAATTCACTGTAAATGTCCTTGATGTATATATACAAATTTGAAAACAACACAGCATCTACAATTACTTAATATTGGTTTTTCCAATTAAGTTTATGTCCTACAGTTTTATTTTAAGTGTTAGTTACAAGTAAAATTTTATATATGATTAAATTAATTGAATTATTGAAAAAAAAATCATGAATACTTAATTTAGCTGCACTAAAAATGCAGAATACTTAATTTAGCTGCACTAAAAATTTAGTAAATTTCATTATAATTTAATTATAAAAGTGATAAGTATTAAACTATTAACTTTCTAGAAACTATTAACATTTACATCTAGTTATATGTAGTGTAATTTAGAAAATATAACCTCATCTAATTTTAATTTTATCAATAAATAATTTGAAAATTGTTTAGTCAGTTGTACACAAAAATACATCTGAATTATGGAAATATTTTTAAATATAACTATGTAGTTACAAAAATTTACATATACCCTCTAAAATAAAATATTTGCATATATTTATTATAAAAGCAAAAATGAACATACATAACTTTTATGCTAACGAATATTAGGATAGCAAAGACAAAATATTTTTGTTACAAAATACAAAATTTCCACTATTCTTGATTTTAATTTTCAAGTAGCAAATTGAGTTTAAAATAATTTTCCACAATTTTGCATAAAGTATAGAATGATTTGCTTTAAGTGCAATTTTAAATGCCTACACTATTGACAATTTTTCTCTAGGTATTTGTTAATTTATAATTTCAGAGTTTTTATCCATATCACGAAAAATCAAAAATAAAGACAGAAGACCATTATAAGTTAGATTTTTGGATGTGGCATCCTTCAACAATAAACTATCATTCAATATTTTCGCTTAAATCTCCCTTATAAATTTTAGAAAACAATTTGAAAGATAAAACAATTTCACAAAATCACTTTTAGAGTAACAATTATTTAAGATAATAAAGAATAGCTAGATAAATCTAGAAGTTGGAAAAAAGCAACTCAAAGGTATTTTGTGTAATAGTTTAAATTTTTGTAATTTAAATGGTTGAATTCTTTTAAAACCAGTATATAAATATATATTGTAATCTATATAATGTTTTTTTTAAACTATTCACTTGAGAAAACATATTTTATATAAATTCTTTGAATGATAAATTGCAAGATAAAAGTTTGTCTGTAAAGTTTTAAAATAATATATAAAAATTAATTTTATAATTCAATTCGATAATTCATTCAATAAAATATAGCAATTTATTATATTTAGTAATATCAAAGCCGTAATATACGGCTTTGGTAATATGCTTTTCTATGCCTCAAATTAACTACAACACATTTCACATTGACAATAACTTCAGTCATTTTAAGATTATTTATCATTTTTGGCAGATTTCTGACTGATTCCAAAAATATTTTATGATAATATTGAATAAGGAAATTCTATTGAAAACATTTTGGTTTTCTAATAATATACTTGTACATAGAAACAATTTCTATTATAAGTTTTACAATAATCAACAGATAAATATAATCTTGGTAAATTAAAATTATAGCAGTAATATTTGATATTGAAATCAAACATTTACAATATGAAAAAGATTGTATAAATAATTTTCATAAAAAATCAGGATTAAGAATATTAATTGGTCTACAAATTATTAAAAATGAAATGATAATTTTCCATCGCTAATAAAATATATGATTTTTAAATTTAATTTCTGTTAATTACTTTAAAAATATGATAATAATATTCACAATAAAAAAAATAATAATTATGAATTTATTAAATACTCTTTCAAAACCAGCCAACAATCATAAATAATATAAAAATCATTCATATAAAATAATTAATAAATAAATTATAATTTCCGTTTATTATTATGTTAAAATATTTTATGTAAAAATTCATTTGATGGTGGAAAATTATTTCATTTGATATTTTATTATGCAAATATTTTCATTGCGTGCCACATTTTTTTTTCAGAGAAAGGAATTCAATGATCATTTTATTCAAATAAATTAATTTTAATTAATGGTTGTATTATTACATATATATATAGTTTGCATATGATTTAAAGAATTATTTAAATTCTATATTAAATTTTTTTGTGCAATTTAATTTAATTGGGTTGTTTTCATTTTCACAAAGTGTGATAAGATTTTTATTGGTGCTGAGTGATATTTGATTAATATAAAGATTATATTGGATTTTAATGAAAAATATATAATTATAATTATTAAATAAAAAAAAAAGGATATTGAAATATTACGTAGTATATCACTAGTAAATATGGTGGGATTTCAATATCGTTTCAATCCAAAATTTATTTCAATCCAAAAACCTAAATTCTGTCGAGGTTCTCGCTATAAAAATTAAATTGCAGAAATGTATTTTTTAAATTCAATTATTTAATTAATATTATTTAAATTAAATTTCAGAATTATTATGGATTTAAATTATTTAACAGATACTTGACAATACGAGTCTCATAAAATAATAACCTAAATTTTTAGTTTTTAGAAGTGAATTTCCAAACATTTATTTCTCACCATTGATAAATAATAATTGAATACTAATTATAATCATAAATTATTTTTTGGTTTGAACTAATATATTATCAATAAATAATATACGATTGAAACTAAAATTAATTTATTACTATAATTAGTATTCATATCATTTATATATGATATACTATAGTATAGTTATAGTATATTAGTATATACTTATACAGCTTTGATATGATTTTATTGAAATACATTTATATATTATTTTATTATATATTGTGGTTGATATTCCGAAGTGTAGTCATGTCCTACTAATAAAGTTATAATATATTAAATTAAATATTTTATAGAAAATATATATGTTGAATTATTTACAAGCTTAAATGTATACTAACATAAAATTTTCTATACTTATGGAAAATATATATTTATGATAAAATTTATATAATTTAATTACATATAATTAAAAAATATCAAGTGGAAATTTTTCTATTAGTCAATTCAATTTAGTTGTTTGAGTTGATTTTTTTTAATGGTTACATTAATAATTCTAGAATTGGATGAATATCTTAGAACCATTTATGAAATTGTATATAAAATTGTTCATAATTTTTATGGATCACAAAAATTTAGTATTAATTTTAATTTAGTATTAACACAAAACAAAATATTCAAATAAAATTTTTAGAATTCCTTACATTTTAACATAATAATGAGATAAGAAAACTATTTTATGAATAAAACTATTATTATTTGTGTCACCCTGTACAAAAGGTATTAAATTTTGTATTTTAGAAAGAGTCCTTTTCTATATCCTTTAAAGTTTAAACTAAATACTAAATAAATAAACAAATTCACTCCAATACCAAATTAAATATTTAGATTTTATATACAAATGATTTTGAAATAAAATTTGTAGGCATAACCAGAAATATTAATAATTATGTTAAATCAGGTAAAATATTTTCTTTTATAAGAAAATTTTTATAATATTTAAATTATATATTTATTTTCGAAAATATTTATCTTTTCACCGCTAGTGATATAAGAAGTTGTGATCGAGAAAATAAATAGAATAAACATTTTTTTTCATAAATATATTAAATTAAAGCTTTTCTGGATTATATTTATATACTGCCATGCGGTATAAGGATTTCTGTTTCATGAGATTAAATATAATTATATTTCTGTGGGAAGAAATTTAAATAAAATTTTATTTAATTTTTTATTTGATGAAAATATATTTTTGTACATTAAATAAAACTGATACAATAATTTCTAAATTTTAAATCTTTAATAATTTATATTAATTTATTTAAGGATATAAAATCTCAACTTTTATTATCTAATCATCAAAATTTCCTTAACAATTAAACTGTATGACCAACAAATAAAACTGTGACTTTAATATTTTTCTTTTAAATTTAGATAATATTAATTTGATAAGAAAGTTTCTCTTCATTTTTCGTAATTTCCTTAAACAAAATTCCGTACATTTAACTTTATAATTTTGTGTATTTATAAAAAGGAAATAAAACAAAAAAAAAATGTTCTGATTTTTCATGGTGAAGAAAATCTTTTTAAATCTTTTTAACGACAAAGTTGCCTTCGTCAATATGAAAGAATTTTAAAAGGACTAAAACTTTTTTTGATATTATTATACAAACAATTTAATTTTAGTAAATTTACCTTCATTAATTTAATGTATATTTTCTTTCGAAATGAATTTTTGTATCCTTAATTTCAAATTTTAGGATATTGTGTTCAAAATTTTTACGAAAAAAGTTAATAAAATTTAAATTAAATGAATTTATTGTACATTTATAAATTAAATTATTAGATCTGCTAATATAAGAAGCTGGTTAATTTTAAATAATTAGACTTTATTATGGGAACATTATTTTGTTTAAAATAATTGAAATAATAATCAAATATTATTCCGAAAAAAAAAATGAATTTATAAACTTTCTTTATCAATTTTATATTTCCAGGACAAAGTTATAACTTCCAGACGAACTTTTCTTCAATTAAAAATTCAATTTAAAAAACTTTTTAATGGACTTCCTTTCCCTGAAGCAATTATATACCGAATGCAATTTATAAAAAGAAAATTTAATTTAACTTTTACATTTACCAAAGAATTAATAAATAAAATAATTTAAAAAAATCTCTGAGATCTGTGAGATCTTGAAAATATGAAAATGCGAGATAATTTTTGTTTAATTGAAATATTGTGGAATTATGAATTGCAAATGCAATATGTTACGAGAGTCTTCTAACAAAATTTTGGACATTTAATTTGGCAAGTAATAATGCTATTTATAATAAAATTTTAACAACAACATTGCCACATTATAAAATTATTTATTAATCCTCTTCATTATTAACCAAAATTCCTACTTTGAACTACTGTAGTGGTAAATTGTCAATATTTATAAATATATATTAAAAACTATTGTATAAACATAAAGTAATTCAACTTGGTTTGGTATACAATTCACAATTAAATTTAAATTTAAAATAATTTCTGTAATTTAATTATTGTGTAGTTTGTAGTATATAAATTCATATTTATATAATTCCAGAATTTAATTATCATCATTTACAAAATTACCTGAAAATTGTACCAATATGTTTGCCAATGGCATAAATAAATTAGTTATTTGACAATTTGAATTTCAATTAACAAAATAATAAATTATACAAAATTATCATTGTAATTTCAACTTTAATTGGTTCTGGTTTTTATTTTTTAATAAATTATGAAAATATAAATAATTTTTTTGTTTGTTTAATTTATTAAAGTTTTAAAAGTTTTATACTTTTTTTATTTCCATTAATTTCAGATAATTTTATATAAAATATTTTTGTAAATAAAAATAATATTTTTATAATAGAAATTTCTATAAATTAAATTTTAAAAAGTACTTTAAAAAATATATTTCACTACTTGAATATTAACAAATTATACTAATTAATTTGTATTACTACAAATACCAGAGATAATTCTATAAAATTTCTGTACAGAAAAATAATAAGGATAATAAAATTTCTACAAAAGTAAAATTTTTCTATTTATGCTGGTGAAATATAAATTTATTTTTGTAGATGAATTTTTGAAGAGTTTCCAATGAATTTTCATATTTATTATTAAAAATAATTTAAAAATATGAAATATGAGAATAAATAAATAATGTAAAATTCCAAAAATATTATCGAAAATTTTTATAACCTGATGGTAAATAAAAATTATACATTTTTGTTGCTATTGAAAAATTCTACTAAACTTGGAAAGGAAAAGAACAATTTTTTTTATTATAATATCGAAAATGATAAAATGGAAAAATTCAATTTTAAGTTAAACAAAATTTAATAAATTTAATTCAATTTGTTTATCCCCATTGAAAGCTTTTGGCAAACATTTTCACTTAAACCGATGAATAATAATCAATCTATAAAAAGTGACAATAAAATGAGGAGAAAAAAATTTGAATAAGTTAAAAATTTATGTTAAATATTTATTATAAATAAAATTCATAATGCAAGGAAAAGCTAAATTGATAAAATTTATAAAATGATTATAAATTTAAATTTTGTTAAATGCAAAACTTTTTCGATAAATACAAAATTTTAATATACAGATTTTCAATTTTCAATTGGTTTTTATAATATAATTCTTTTTTTTAGCTGATTCTTACAAGTAATTTTCGTTGTCAATTTGATATTTCATTGATTACAAATCTATTAACTGGCCAATAGTTAGTAGATTTGTAATCAATGAAATATTGAGTTAAGTTATTTATACTGGAAACTATAGTTTAATATTTATAATTTTCATCCAATTAAAACATTAGATACATTTGTGATTGTTTATTAATTACTTCATAAAATTTCAGCACGTGGCATTTGATTTGTAAAATTTTATAATAATACTAATTACTGGTATAATAATTTACTTTTGTCAGAAATATAGAAAGGAAAATATTTTGAATTGAAAACTTTGCTTCCGGGAAATTGCACAGACAGGAAGTTACAGTCTTTCAACTTGGAAAAAAAAAACTAATTATTTTTATGTTATCAAAATTTTAAGTTTAAGTATTTAATAAAAAAAAATACAATAACGCAGTAAGGATATTAAAAATTGACTCAATTTACAGCAAATCTAATATATGATTCTTTATACAAACACATGTGTTGCAGTATTGTAAAATGTACATCCTTTGCAAATAAAAATGTACATAATCCATGTACTTCCTTGCAAATAAAAATATATATTAAATTCAGTAAATCATATAAAATTCTCTTAATTCAATTTTTTTCTACATAACAATTCTTTCTACATCTTTAAATTTCATTTTCTACAAATTGCATCACAATATTATTTATTTATTTTTTAAAATATCCTTGAAATGAAAAAATCCTGTACCACAAAACTTTTTATTTTTGACCCAATTTCTTATATATTTTTACAAAGTTTGAAATTCGAAATATTAAATTTCCTTTTTATGAAAAAATATTTATTTTATACTAAGAAATACGAAGAGAAGAAAAATTATATGTGACTTTTACCATCTCGAAAAATTTATATTTTTATCCTTTTATATTGTCAGAAATAATATGTATATTGATATCCTTTTCTTATTAAATTTTCATTTGATTTTCAATATTTTATTTAACATAAATATTAAAATACTTGATGACAAATTATTTTCAAGGAAAATTGCATAAATCTTATAAAATTCTACAAAAAAAAACATATATTTAACTTAAGGACATAAGCATAAATCTTGACTGTTGATAAAGAAAAATTGATTTGTTTATAATTTAAACTTTTCTAGATTATTTTCCATTTACAAAATAATGTTTAACAATCAATGCTTGATTGAATTTCCTACAAAAACCAACATAAGAAATCATGAAAACTTTATTTTCGTTTATATATTTTCATAGGAAATTACAAATATGTAATTGAAAATAAAATATAATTTTTAAATAAAATGAAATAATTAAAGTAAAAGAGAATTATAATTTTAATGGATTCAGTTGAATGCAACAAATTTGTGCAGCATAAAGGAGCTTATATGTTTAAGGTATAGAATTTATTTTCAAACAATATATAATCCATTTTTTATTATTCAATTTCAACATGTTGTAATGACTAGCAAGTTTATAAATTGAATAATATATAAGTTGTTATTTAATTTATGTTGAAATTGAAATTTTAAAAATTTATTTAATCCCAAAAAAATTGAAGAATATTATGGAAAAGATTAAATTTTTTTTTTATGTAAATTAATCCCAAAAAATTTAAATACTTTTTCAGAATTTGTCGATTATTATTATACAAAAAAAATCTAATTTCCTTTTAAAAACATAATTTTCGAGAATAAATTTACATAAAAAATTTTACATGTAAATTATTTCCTACCTTTTTGGCAACAGAAATAAACATTTTGTCAGTTTTAAAAATCTATAATATCGATTTTATAGTTAAAAAATATCGTAAAATTTATTGATGTAAAAAATTCTAAAAATATAATGTAAAAAGTCAACGTCCTGAAAAATCAATTCTTTTACCTTAATATTTGTCAAATTTTTATTACAAAAATTTAAAAATAAATATTGAAATATTAAATTAAAAATATTCAATTAAATATGAACAAATTTTGATGGAAAAATTATTATTAAAAAAAATGTTAGAATTTTATATGGTTTTTAAGATTTCAAATTAATAAAAATATTTAAATAAATTAAAGTTTTTTTTACTAATAAAGTAAATTTTAGTAACTTTAATGCTAATAAGAATATTAAATAATTTATAAATTTTGAAATATGGACAATAATTCAAATATATAACAAAAAATGATAATATCTAATTTCAAAGTATTATTTACTATTTTCATTTTCTTGATATTATTTAATGTAAATAATTTAAATTCAAATTGTTGGGAAACGTGACCTCCATGGTCTGGTACTGGTCCATGTTCTTGTCCACACAAATCATCATGGAAAAATTCCTCTTGAGAATTTCAATAACACTTGAAACAATAGAAAAAAAGGCAAATATTCAAAACATTTCTATGGTATATTCAAAATAGGAAAATATCCTTTTCAGTTTTCTAGTGAATGTTTACTTTAGTCCCATTTATTGCATATGATACATATATAAAATTCAAGTTTTTATATGTTTACTTGATTTTTAAGTATTTGGTATACATAATCTTAAAGGTTTGTAATATTTTTTTTTACAGGATTCTGTGGAATTTCATTTTATTGTTAAACTTTAATGTGAAATTTAATTTTATTGCTGTTATTTATGTTGAATGTGCTGAGTAACTAAAATAAATTTAATATTCTCATATTCAAACTAATAACTACTTTAGTACGATGAAATACGTAATGTAAACTTTAATTGAATATATTTATTTTTCAATTTTATACTCGAGTTAAAATTATGTTTATACTAGTCTTAAAAATTGACAGCATTATTACACGATAAACATTTTTAATTAATAAAATTTAACATTAAAAATTAGAATAATATGTATTATTAAAACCAAAACAAATAACAAGGATATAAGGTATAACAATAAAAAAATATATCCTTAGAGTAATTCTAGTAATGATAATATTTAATCATTAAAAAAATATGTAAATTATAACGACTAATTAAAATTGTTTTAAACATAATCATAATTTCTGTATATCCTTAAAACACCTTAAAAAATCTCAAAATATAACAGCACGTGCAGATACGACAGATTTCCTGAATATTAAATTATCATACATTCCCTTTTTTCTAGATTCATCTTCTTCTTTTCTCTATAAAAATTTGGGATTAGTTTTTATTATTCTAAATCTTTTATTATTCAATTTTGATATATGAATTTGAGGTTTTTCTGAAATTATTTGATATTACATACAAACTCCTTGGAGATAATGGAAAAAAGATAACTTCACCAATTTCTGATTATAACATACTTTACAAAAGCATTAAAGTTTCAATTTAGATATTCTTTTCTCTTCGATTACATGAAAAATTTACACGCAAACTCAGATCTTTAAAAGCATATACCAACTACTCGCACTATGTAAACTATTTAGTTTCAAAAGAACTGAATTAAAGAGTGAGTTTTTTTCGGAAATAAAAATATCCTTTACAATAATGAATAAGAAAGTCCAGTATCAATTTAGACCACACAGCTAAAAGTTAATCTATATTTTCAAATTTTAATAGAGTATTTTTCGAGAACCTTTTAAAGGATATTAAATTGTTCAGTAAAATAATCTATAATATTAAAGATTTGATATCTGTTCCTGATAGGACATCTTTGTTCGGTATTGTATTTAATAAATTATCTAAGTTCAAGTCAATATTTATATATAAAGGATTTAATTTGTCCCAAAATAATAAGGATAACTATAAATAATTTCATGTTTAATTTCATTATGAAAATTTATTGTACATACAGAATATCAAATTACCAAAAGAAAATACTAATTTCTACAATACAAAAGAAAAAAAGGATGACTTTTTTTCTCGCAAGTTATTCAAGGATATAATTAGAAGATAATTTTAAATATTTTTCGAAATTTCCCAAAAATATATTAATTAAATCTAGTTTTGATATATACAAAAAATTATATCAAAATATTTTCAATTAGAAAAATGAAGGCTTCTTTACTATTTTGTCATAATTTCAATTATAGAAAAATGAAGACTTCTTTACTATCTGTTACTTTGTTACCACTAACAAAATAATTTTCAAAATAGAAAATACTTTGCATCTGACAAAACTAATTTTCTAAAAAGCAAATGTTAAATAATAAAGTTGATCTGAATTTTCTGTCGTGTGCGTGTCATATACAATAAAAAAAGAGACATTTAAAAAAAAATGTAATTGAACTTTAATTCCATCTATGGTGAATATACGCATAAATCTCATCAAAAATATTTTTTTACTTTATAAATTACTAAAATGGAAATATACTTAGTATATAAAAATATTAAGTAAACTAAAACAATTTTAGTTCTATTTGCGATCCATTAACGATTAAATAAAATAGTTTTTTTAACTGAATTTTAGATTTAAACATTTGTTACTTTTTGTTAATTTTTTATATACCAAAAAAATATAATAATGAATATTAGCTATAAAAACGAAATTTATAAACTTTCAACCATTCTCAATTCATATTTAATTAAAAACTCCCTTAATTCTGAAAATTTATATTCTATATTATACCACAAACATTTCCTTTCCAATTTCCATTCTTCATTATTTTTCAAAGTGGATTTCCATTTTATTTGTATATATTTTGTATAAATTAAGTGTGGTCAAACTTTAATTCAAGGATCATCCAATTTAAATGAATTTATTTTAATTATTTGTCATTTTATTGTATGTATGGTTCACAGCATATTAAATTTTTGGAAATTCTTTTCATTTGGATTTGGTATATTTTAAAATCACATGAATACTTATTTTAAATTTTACAAAAAATGTACATTGGTTATGTGGTATGGTATAGTATACTGGTCAGTTCTCATTATAGATACGAAATTAAGATAGTGGAAATATGAAACCAACCACATTATATACCAGAATACTTGATTTGGGACAGTAAACAAAATTGATGTAAATGTTTGGGAAGAAGAATTGCTTTAAACTATATAATATGGCATTATTAAATCGTATTTCTTGTGTACATTTTTTTTTTGTTCATTTGACAGAATAATTTGTAGAAATAAACCTTTTCAAATAATTAAATAATATGAATAAAAAATAATCCAATTTTAAAGATCCTATAATCAGAAAAAGGATCTTTAAATAGAATACAATAAGGATATAAAATAAATAACTTTAAAATATTTAAAAAAAAAATATTTCTATATTGGACTAAAAATAAGTAATTCTGACATGAAATGAACCATAAAAAGGTCACTAATATTAATATTAAATTAGTTTTATATTTACCGAAATATATTTTAGCAAATAAATAATATTTGATTGTAACTAAAATTAATTTATTACTATAATTAGTATTCATACATATAATATTTACGATTCATTTATAAACATTTATATATATGTAGTTGAATGATAATCTGAAGGGTTAATTCATGTTCTGGTAGGTTCAGTGAAATAAAATTTAATTTGCTAGAAAAATGTTGATTTGCTAGAAATTTATTTAGCTTTAAAGGAACAACAACAAAAAATCTGCTTATTTTTGTTTAAAATGGAAAATATACTTTAAATCCAACTTACAAGTTATTGGTTTTAATTTTTCATTTGTAATTAATGCAACTGCTTGTATATAGTTAGAATATAAAGTGGTAGAAAAATTAAAATATGAAAAATAAAATTAACAAATATTTCTCCATTTTCTTAAGTACGTAAATCAAAATTTAAATAAATAATTATTAATGATTTTCTGTGTGAAACCAACATCATAAATTCACACTAACTTAAAGTCAAAACCACAAAAAAAATATTAATAATTAATTTTTCGCATAATTTTTTTTTTATAAACCCAAAAACCCAAGAGATATTTCAGGTAAAAAATTGTTTTCTTTATGGGAATTTTCATCTTCATAAAATATTTAAATTGCTTTTTTTTCTATTTTTATTTCAGAAAATTTGTTTTTCTCTTTTTAATATTCTATAATCTTTTTCATATAGAAAAGTATAACCGAAAAAAAAATATTAAAGTAAAAACCTTCTATTTTATATGTATACAAAAATTAAATTATATCTGTTTTCTTTTTATTGAAGATTACATCCTGTCATGTGGTATAATGATTTCAGATCCCTACGAGAAACACATTATACAATTTTATTGTAAAAAAAATTGACTTTAATATTTCAGAAGAAAATAAACATTAAATTTTTGTATTTTTTTTTTATGTATAAGTATATAAATATAAATTAATTAAATTGGATCGGAATAAGAAATTACATAAATAATTAGAAATTTTTATGAAATTATTGTAAATTTAACATATAAAACCAACAAAAGTCCTTAAAAATATTAGAGGAAAGGAAATAAAGTGACATTTATAGAAAATTATATCCTTGCATGTATAAATTTTAATCATAAAAACATCTACAATTTAAATTCATAAATGCAAAAGGATATGAGTGCTGAATGTGTTATTTATGTATAATCCAATAGGCAAATACTAACCAAAGTAAATTAGTCATAATACAAAGCCAAATATCAACATTGGAAATAAAGAATGAAAATTAAATACACCAGTTTCAAATAACTTCAAATAAAAATTTCTTACCCTCAGATACGACATTTGAATGAAGAATCCTTAATTTGATTAATTTGGAGAATTTTAACGTAAAATTGATTTTAGGTTTAAATATATAGTTTAGTTCTATTGTAGATTACATTCAGATAAAAAATTGGTCTCATTATCATCCACTTCATTCCTTTAAACAATTATCTGAATTCTATGAAAATACGAAATATTTCTGAATAAATTGTAATTGCCATGACAGTACAAATAAATTGGAAATTTTGGAAGTGTACAAATAAAATTAATTATATTCCTGGAATCTGAAAATTATACAATAGTATTACTTAATAACGACGATGACAGAAATAAAACATTATAGAGGAAATTAAATTTAAACTAACCAAAAATAATAAATAAAATTAAATGCCAACGTAATTTCAATCAATGTCCAAACAAAATTGAACGCATATTATATAAAATTCTTTAATTTTATTTTGATTATTTTCAGAATTAATTAAATTTTATTCATTTTACCGAATATACATAAATACATTATTAATTTTATAATTGATTCCAAATAAAAAATATCAAATTCCACGATAAAATGAATACAATTTTAATTATATTTCATATTTTCAAGTAAATTTTTTGTTAATTAAAAATCTACGATATTTTTTGGCAAAATGATTTTTTTTATGAACTTTGATTTAACCAAAATTACAAAATAATAATTAATTTTTTGCAGAACATCAAAGCCTTTTATATCTTTAAATTGTTTTGGCCTCTGACTTTGACGTATAAATAATAATATTAGATTTCTAAATAAATATTTCTAGATTCTTAGTGTTTATTTAAGGGAAAAAATATCGAAGAAAATATCAAAAAAAAAGTATAATAGCAATGAATTTGTGCCAAAAATAAATTGTAAGGGTTAAATTCTTTTTATTTACTTAGGACTTTGAAATAAAATATGTATATATATTTTTATAGACACATGGAAAAAAAAACATTACTTATTTATTGTAATAAACGTGAAACGGAAATAAAACAAAAAATAGAAATAATGATTAAGATACAAAAATTCCATGAATATATTTCCTAAAAAATTTCAAGTAATATAAATAAAATTCAAGTTGAAAATTCCAGTTATCTTGAAAATATAATATAAAATATTATTGTATATTCATAAAATATCAGTTAATTAAAAATTTATTAAATTTAAAAAGTGAAATAGAATTGCAAATTAACTTTGTCTACATTGAGAATTCTTGAAAACATATTTTTTCCAAGATTAATCCTATCTATAGAATATATTTTAGTATATGTTATCCTTAACACTGATAAATAAATACATATATTCTATTCATATCTCTTTTAATAAAATTCAGCAACTCAACTTAATTCAATTTAACATCACATATTTTTCTGTACATTTCTTCTCTCGTTAAATAATTTAAATATAAAATATAGAATTAAGTACATATACCAAAACAAATATATTCCATAAGAAAAACGCTTTTAGATCATAAAAACCTTAACTTATAGCAATTAAAACGAACTACGACCATTTTTCTGCCTAATTAATTCGGATAATGTACAATAGCAAAAGAAATACATATATAACGAGTGTCTGGCTCAGTATGTAACTAAATTACTTTATATATTTCTGTTTGCTTTATATACAAAATTACAAAATTAGTTAAACAATTATAGAAGTAATTATAATTCATTTTTTTTATTACATATTAAAATAAAGTAATATAAGGCAAAGCGCACCTAAATATGTAAAAGGGAAATTAAGTATAGTATTTTCCACAAAAATTTCTCGTTTGGAAAATTTTTCGTTAAGAGAAAACAGGAAGTAGAGAACACTTATCACTTAGAAACCTAATTATAATCTGTATATATGCAATTTAAATTTATATCATAAATAAGAAATATATTTGAGTATATATATAAAACAGAAAATTGTGTATGTAAAACAGAAAATTGTAACTGGAGCCAAAATAATGTTAAAAAAATAGACTAATTAATTTATTATGCAGTTTAATAGAAAACTAATATTTTTGGACAAATTTTACTAAAATTTTAAATAGCTTCAGAGAATATTATATAGTGCAGTGCAGTTGTGCTGTGCTATGGACTCTTTCTCATTTCATTGTTTGTACATTTTGCCTAAAAGACAATTTAGAAAAAATTTAATATTATTTTTAGTGAGAAATAAAGGTAATAATTATGATATCGCAGTAAAAAGATGTCAAATTAAAACAATATATACATAACCCCGTGCCCAACTGTGATCCTTTGAATATTTGTATAATATTCAGCTATACCTATACTAGGTTATAATGTCAGGTAGAAAATTTAAAACTTATAATAGAGTGTTCAAAAGTTGAAACAAAAAATACGGCTTTGGTTGAATATACTTATTATTTAAGTGTCCTTATCGAAAACATGTTAAAATTTTCGGTTACATTTACATTATATATAAAGATATATTTATATAAATATATAAATGTTGTAATGTCAATTCATATCTGTATATTCTTAAATGCATTACAATTTAAACGAAATTTACAAACAAAGTTTATTTAAAATTTTAAAAATGAAACAGTAATTAAGGGAAAACAATATTAGAAAACTTACTTAATTAAAGAAAAAAATATTGATTAAATATAATGTATGTATTACTATTTTTCCAGAAATATTTAATATTTTTTCAAATTGTATTTTACATTTTTAAAATATTTTAAACATAATAGAAAAATCCAATAATTTCTAAAAAAAATGTTTAACCGAATCAAAAAGTTATAGTCCTTTCTGTTAAGTATGTATACATTTCAAATAATATTCTTCAGAAACTTTTCTTACTTATATTATTTCATCATAAGATATTCATCTTAAGATTATTTAAAGTACCTGTACGTGTCTTAAAAAACCAAAATATCTCTACATAAATATTCTTTTTTTTTTTTTGTTAAAAAAAGCACAAAAAGTTTTACGATTTATTAACTTTGTATATAAATAATGTCAATTTTGTAAGTTAATTTATTAAATATTTTTTATATCTATACATTTCTACCAAAGAAAAAACAGAACATAATTAAAAGGTCGAAAGATTCTGTCAGCTAAAGTTTATAATGTACAACCAAATCCTCTCTTTTCTATATCCTAAGAAAATTGTTTGTTTTACAAACTAAAATTTAAGCTTTTGACCTTTTTCTTTTACAAATCGATAATAATAAACATCTAAATTTATTGTTATATAATTTATGATCCTTAAAATAGTTTCAAAGTTATATAAAAAGGATCTTAACAACATAATTATCATAAAAGGTTATTATTATTTTATAAAGAAAAAGGGAATCATGAAAACAATAATAGATATTTTTTATATATAAATTTTTATATAAAACTTTAAAATTATATACTTATTTTATTTTCTAAACGTTTTTATTGTATATCATAATTTTAATGTTTTTTAAACACCAAAACATTGCATAAATTAATTTTTTTTGAAAATATATAATGATAATAATAAATAAATGAATAAAATAGATACCCACAATTTTATGTTTTCCCAGGATTAACTTAAATCCTTTTTAATATATTTTATATTGTCCGAAAATGTTTATGGGGGATTTTTTTTCTTCTTCATTGTGGTCAACAAAATTTTGGTCAAATACCCATTTAGACATTAAATTAAAGTATATAACTTCCGAAATGGTTACAATTCGAAATATTTGTTGAAAGATATATTATATAATACTAATACATATGTATACATACATAACTTTTGTAGGTTATTTTTATTTGTTTTGCAAAAATAAAAATTATTTTGGGGTCAAATAATTTTATGGAAATATCCTTAAATATAATTTTCTTTATTATATAAATATTTGCACATCGATGTATCTTTATTATAAATCTTTTATTAAAAGAATATTAATAATGCTGATGGACACAAAGTTTACCATTATAATATAATATATAATTAAATGAATTGCTATTAGCAATTAATTACTTTATTTAGAATTTTAATATCAAAAAAATTAAAATGGTAAATGAAAAGTAAATTCTGTTAGAAAATATATTTAGTTTTCTGACAGTTATACAATATTATATATATGATTCCTGCGAAATATGAAAGATTCGATTATCTTCTGAGTGCTCCAATAAACTTATTTTTCAAGATATAATAAAGTATGTAATAGAAGATTATGAAAATAGAGATTTTAATCTTTAATTTGGTACAGCAAATATTATCATTTCGATTTTCAAAAATATCATTTTGATTTTTTTGCTATATCTAGAATCAAAAACGTATTTTAAGTTTGTTGTTTGAAAATTTTTGTTTAAATTAAAATTAGCGATCGATTAATATCACTTTTACCTATATTGAAGATTTTCGATTTTTTTCAAATTAAAAAAAAAAATGCAAAGGGTCCTTATTGTGTAATTATGGCCATTTTAGGATAAATATATATAGACTTTATAAGAAAAGATTAGTTATTGAAAATGCCCAAAGTTGTATACAATATTTTAACTAAATACGATTTATGCAAATTTCACTAAAATATTAATTTTATTACAAGTCTATTTGTAAAAAATTTGAGAAAAATATAAATTATATTTTAGATTTATTTAATTTTATAAAACAATTGAAAATTTTCTTGCTTTTGCTCTTAAATTTAGTGTAATATTAAGTAAATAATATAAATAAAATTTTACGATTTCTGTATAAAAATTCAATTTTCTTAGGACTTTTTTTTAAAATTCAATTAAAACACTTTTCAATTAAAATATTTTCAATAATTAATTTCAATTTCTTTTTTTAATTATTATTTTAATTTTCTGTTTAATCCAGTTGAGAGTTATATAAATATTTAATATCATTATATAGTTTATCGTTCATTTTATTTTTAATAAATTATATTTATATTCAAAATAAATAGTAAAAAGAATTTGTTCAATTTTCAATTGCCAATTATAAAAAGTAAATATATAAATGGACTAAATTAATTTTATTTCTATTGAAAATTCATTAATTTTTTCCTTCATGAAATGTAAAACATTTTTATTAGAAATAATTTTGTAAAAGAAAAAAAAAACAAAGATATTGTTGTTACCATTATTCAGCCTAAAATGAGAAAAATGATCACTTATTCCAGAACATTAACTCAATTAACAAAAATCGATTTATACATACGAGTACATCAAATTTTAAATGTTTTAGAAATGATTTTTTAGCAGGACTTGATTCACAAAATTCACACCCTTATAAAAGATCACATTTACGTATTTTTATTTTACCTTTTGTCATATTTTTGTTCACATAGAAACACAACTAAATATCAATTAAAACAATATTACAAATATACTTTATAAATTTAAGATGTCCTTTTTGGGATGAGACATGTATAATTTTAATTACCCATTTTCAACATGGTGGTAATAGTACCTTAATAAAATCTAAACATGTAAAATCTAAATTTATGATGAAATTTATATTCATAATGTTAATTCAATATGCTCTTTTGAAGAAGCTACTTTTATATTTATTTAGACAAGACATTTTCATCATTCCTGATGTTAGTTAAGTAAATTAGTTTATTTACAAGAATTTCTACTTAAGTTTTTACTAATAAAAAAATAGGCAAATAAAAACTCTAAAGTAATAATTCAAATAATCAGGATACATTTCTAAAATTATTGTAATGAAATGGAACACAGAAAGTTATTAATTAAACTTAAAATTTTAAATATTAATTCGAATTAATTTGATAATTAATAAATATTTATTTAATAATTATAGTTTATTTATGTTTAAACTACTATAGTCAAAGTATATTCTCGATTTATCTTTCATCAAATTTACTTTGTGTAAAAAAGAAAATTAAATCAAACAATTTTCTCATTCTTTCAAGGATTTTATATTTAACTTAGCAGACAATTTGTCCTTTAAAATAATCACATCAAAGTATCAATAATGGAAATGTTTCAAGGCACTATAGATTTAAATTGTTTTATTAAAGTATCGTCGGTAAAATAAGATATTTTCAATTTTATTGTATAATATGGAAAAATTATATAATCTTGTGTACTTTTTAAACTTAAATTTAATTTCATAATTTTACAAAAAAAAACCAAAAATAAACACAACTATAAATTATAATAAATTACTGTCATCTGTTTAAAATGAAATATTTATATAAAGTTAGTTAGTGAAATATGAACAATTATAATTAACTGAAAATAAATTAAATATTTATCAAGTGTAATAGATTAACATTCGATTAATTAAAATACAAGTAAAATGTTTATAAAACTTCAAAGTTATATTAAATAATGAAACTGCAATAGGGATTTTTTTTGTTAAAAATACAAACCGAACAGACTAATCCTTGACATCTCCATATTAATTGTAAAAGAAAAATATATTGAAATCCAATTTTGTATTTTGGATTAAAATTAAAATAGGATATTTTCTATAGATAAAGGAAAGGAAGCAAAATGACAAGAACACAATCGTTTTCATAAAGATATGAATATAATGATTACGAATCTTATTTCACAAATTTTATAATATACCTTAAATGTGGATAATAATTGTAAATGGAAATTAAATTTCAATCAAAAATACTTAAAATATTTTTAAAAGATCCTTTTTAAAGAAAAAATCACAGTCTAAAAAGTGTCCTTTTGTAAATTCTTACATATCCGTACTTGTTAACATCGCAGTACGCCAATTCTATAGATCGTTGTTATAGCATTAAAAATGTATGTAAATTGACTGTGATTTTATTTAAGTCTTTTAAAAAAATCTCCCTTGAGAAATATTTAGCATATTTTCAATAAACAATAATGGACTTACAAAAGCATGAAAATTTTATATAAAAAAGGAAAGAAAAATTAGATTCACATAGTAATAAGAAAATTTCAAATCAAAGAGAAAAGAATTAAATTGAATAAGGACATAATAAATGTTTATTAGAATTTCAGAGCACAAAATATTCAATATAATACCGACATATTCGAATTTCAAACACAACATTTATTAAAGTATTTATTAAAGTACCATATAAATTGAAAATAACAATTTCAAAGCTTTAGGCAAAATTGCTGACTAAGCATTTTAATAATTTCAAATTATTTAGTTCATTTTATTGTTAATACCATTTAATTGAACTTTTCAAAATTTCCAATTTTCTAATAAATAACAATTGAAAAATGAATTTAATGTTTTAATGAGCTTTTCATACGGTTTAGATTACTTGGAAGGAAAACGACAGGAATTTAAAGGAATTTTTTGGATATGGTAATATGGTATTACCATATACCATATCTTACCATATCTAAGTACTTTAATAAAAAATTTATTAAAGTACTTAGATTTATTATTGAATTATTAAGTAAGTACTTATGAATTATTTAATCATAACACTAATACATATGTCACTGATATCAGTTATAACCGTATAACATTATATAAATAGAAACATTTGGAAGTATATTTCTCATATTATAGTATCAGATTTGGATTGAGGTAAGAGTGAAATTAAAAGAAATTAAAATTAAAATGAAATATTTCGTAATTTTATTCTGTATACAAAGTATTTTACAAATTTCTATATGTGATTTGGATTCACAATGGAAAGATTTTAAAATTAAATTTAACAAATCATATTTTCGTAGTGATGATTCAATTCGTAAACGAATTTTTGCATCTAATTTAGAATTAATTAAACAACATAACGAAAAATTTGCCAAAGGATTAAATTCTTTTGAACTCGGAACAACGCAATTTGCTGATTTGACTGATGACGAATATGAAAGGGAAATGAATTTATATGAAAATGAATCTGACATGTTTGATAATGAATTAAATAATTTTGAAAAAGAAACTGATACAATTAGTAAAATGTCTCCAAGTGCTACACTTCCAGAAGAAGTTAATTGGGTAGATTACGGATATAAAAATCCTGTTGTTTCACAAGGTGGATGTGGCAGTTGTTATGTATTTGCTTCTATAGAAGCTGTTCAAGGACAATATTATATTAAGCATAAAAAATTAATAAGTTTGTCACAACAAGAAATTGTTGATTGTGGTAAACAAAGTAATGTGACTGGTCTTCATGGATGCCGTGGTCGGATTCCATTCAAATTTACCTAGTTTTAAATTATATAAATCTGGTATTTATTATGATGAAAAATGCCTATCGAAATTAACACATGCTATGGCAATTGTTGGCTATGGTAAATTAAATGGAGAGGAATATTGGCTATTGAAAAATTCATGGGGTCCTCATTGGGGTGATAAAGGTTATGTTAAAGTTGCTCGTAATCGAAACAGTCATTGTGGAATTTCAAAAAATGCAGTTTATCCAATAATGTAAAAAATTGTAATTATTATTGATTAATAAAAATTGATAAATATTTTCAATTTAGTAAATATATAATTCTACTTTATTATAAATAAAATATATTTCATTTCCACTAAAAGTATAAGAAAATAGATGTTATATATATGCCATAATTACTCAAACTTAAACTTATAATTTCTAAAAAAATATTGTACAGAAGTTTTTACATTTACGAAAAATTTACATAAAATTTCAGTTAAATTTAAATGATGATCTCATCAATCATAATTCATATTTCTTACACTATTATATCAATATTGTATATGTACATATTCTATTAATTTCAATTTTAGGATTTTCATTATTTTCTTTAAATTGGTTTTTAAATTGACTAAATTTCAAATAAAATTTTGTGTATAAATTCGGACTATAAAATTAACTAAATTTGTGAATAACTAAAAGAAAACTAAAAATCTAAGAAAAGTGTCTAATGTTTCATTATAATTATTATTATTTCATGCATCCTGACGAGTTTTTAACTAAAATTATTTAAAATTATTATTTCTTAGAAAATTAATCAATAAAACCGAAACATTTATAAGCTTTCCTTCGAAAAATTTAGTTTTTAAATCAAAACTATGAAGTTTATTTCATCTGATTTATTTTCATTCAAAAACTTTGATTTTAATAAAATTTCACTTACACAGAAACCATATTTTTTACAATTTAATATAATAAAATATTTAATAAAAAATTGAACCTAACTTTTACAAATCAGAAAACTTATCAACCATTCAATTAGTTTTCTTTCTTGCAGTCTATCTTGACAATAAAATATCCTGATATTTTTCAGCCAGAATTACACTAAAAACAAACTTACTAACTTTGAAATTTATGTTAATAAATAATTCCATTTTTGAAAACGACAAGAAAGAGATTGTTTTGAAATAAATATCCTTTTCCAATATCCGCCAACATAGTGAAATAAAAATTCTTGGCCGAGTTTTCAAAGTTAAAAAAAAAACATTTTCAATTTTCTTATATGCATTTTTTACATATTTCGTTTCTTATGGTAAATTTTATTGCAGAAAAACGATAGGATATTTAAATTGATTGCCAAATATGTATATATTATTTTTTAAATATTATGGTTAGTTAAAATCAAATAGGTTATTTTTATTATTTTATTATATTATGATAAACGTTTCAATACATGTATTATGTATACTAGATATATAGTAATAATCATATTGTTATATACTATAACATATTGTCACATTGAAAATATTAACTTGTCTTGTACGGTATATTTTAGGTAATATTTTTCATTTCACTTTTAAAGTTTTAATCGAAAGAATTAACATTTGTTTTGTGTATAAATAATTTAATATTTAATTACAAAACATATTCTACTCTTCAAGAAGATTTAATAGTTCAATTATTATATAAATTATGTATTTAAACCCATGAATATATGATACATCAATTACAAAATATGGTAATCATTCGTCGAAATTAATAATCTCAAATATAATTGTGCAATTAATATTTAAAAGGAAATCAATTATTGCCACAAAAAGGCAATCAAAATTAAGTATATATAGAGTATATTATAAGGTAATTAATCACTTAACAATGTGCAAATTTAATTAGAATTTGTCTTTGACATAATGAATCATTATTTATTACATATAATGCCTTTCAACTAATTTATAGTCAGCGTTTATTACATTTTTAAAATTTTCTTCGCAATTTTAGTTAATTCAAAGGAACCTAGATAATTATAATTATTTTGTATATAGTATATTCATATTGCAATGACTTTAATTAAAATTACCATTTCAGTGTTCTTTAAAGCATATTTATTTAGTAGTTGAATTCCTGAAATGATTTTTTATTCACACAAAACTGCAAATGCCAGGTAAAGCATTTTATGTACTAAACCTTTAATAAATAGTGTTAAGTGTTATAATTGACGTAACGTAATATACAAAATATGATTTTATTTGCAATTAATATACTGAAAATTTAATTTCAATAAATTATGTAAATATGTAATAAACATATTGATTTTTGGTATAATAAAAATGTTAAATAAATTGTTTATTCTAAATTTTTTGAATTAGAAAATTGATTATATGTCATTTTCAATGAAATTTGGTTAAACATAAACACAATTTTCTGAAAGGACTAAATATTAAATTGCAATTGAAAAAGAAACGTAAATATTTATAATTAGGTTTTATGATAATTGATAATAAAAAAATAAATTTATATATGTATTTGTTAATGCGAATATGATATTAATTTTCCAATTGAATAGAAACATTAAATTTATTATTCGAAAATATTTTGATCAAAAAATATATAAATATATACTAAGTAGGTAAATAAATATTTGAAATGCAACTATTTTTTATATTCTATATTTGCATATTAAAATTCTTTTTAGTGAAAATCGTTTTAGACTCTTTCATGTTGCAGAATTGTATAGTAAAAAGATAGACAATTTCGAACTAAAATAATAATGAATTTATGTATATTTTAAAAAATCCTTATTTTAAAAAATATATAAACTTTTCATAAATTTTTTTTTATTATAAATAAATTAATAAGGTCAAATAATATTTAACATTTTATTCTATGAAAATTATCAAGAAACTTGTTAAAAAAATATTTCTCATTTGTATATTAACTTTTCTATAAAGTAAATATTATTTTTCTACTTCAACTTTAAAATAAATTAACAGAGGAAATATATTTTAGGAAATATATAGTTAATTTAAATTACATACATATAAACCTACATTAAATTACATGTACTCATGTACATATTACATACATTACAGAATATTTTTCAAAAATTAGTAATATTTGTTGTTTGGTTCGTAGTCACTACACCAGCAACATGTCCAACCGGCGTGGAGCTGCCGCTCCCTTATACCAGAACACTCCAAAATCTCAACTATATATACTATATATATATGAATATACTAAAGTATAACTATATAATATATAATATATAATATAATATACTAAAGTATATCTATATTAATATAATATATACAACATTAGTATATATAACATAGTAAACTATAATATATACAATATATAGAATATACTAAAGTATATAATATGATCAATTCATAGTACAGAATGTACTAGAATTTACCATATGGCACAAGTAGTTGGGGCCGTGAGGCCAGGTTATCGGTCCAAACGGACCACTCCAACTGCTCATCTACCTAGTTGTGTGTCTAGAGGCAGGTCGCAGACAGGCAGGTGGACACGTGCACCTTCAGTTGCTCTAGTTTCCTTACATCATTCATAGATTTCATCTATACATCATATATACATTATATACTTTGTAGTATATAACATTCGATATATGAGGCATTCAGGGGACGTGATGGCAGAGAAGCTGCCTGATCTAGTCCGGGGATGGCGTGTTTGGTTCGTAGTCACTACATCAGCAACATGTCCAACCGGCGTGGAGCTGCCGCTCCCTTACACCAGAACACTCCAAAATCTCAACTATATATTATATACTATATATATATGAATATACTAAAGTATAACTATATAATATATAATATAATATACTAAAGTATATCTATATTAATATAATATATACAACATTAGTATATATAACATAGTAAACTATAATATATATTGTATAACCTGGCCTCACAGCCCCAACTATAACCTGGCCTCACAGCCCCAACTACTTGTGCCATATGGTAAATTCTAGTACATTCTGTACTATGAATTGATCATATTATATACTTTAGTATATTCTATATATTGTATATATTATAGTTTACTATGTTATATATACTAATGTTGTATATATTATATTAATATAGATATATTTTAGTATATTATATTATATATTATATATTATATAGTTATACTTTAGTATATTCATATATATAGTATATATAGTATACCACCACCACCAGAATACGGTGCGACAAGCGCTTGTCCCGACGTAGATGACGTATTCTGGTGGTGGTGGTGGTGGAGCAGCATAGCTGGGACAAGCTCTTAGTGTGGGTATTTTCGATCGATGCATGTTGGTTGGTAAGGTTGCTTTTCCCTGCTCTTCTCTTCTCTTCTCTTTTTTTCTCGTTGCACCTCGCTCTGCTCGAGGGCCGCCTCTCGTTAGGAGCCCTGCGGACTCCCCTCCCCCTGACGGACGGCCCCTCACGGGGCCTTCCGCACCCCGAGCACTGCGCACGCACACTGGTTGGATAAGTGGTAGGAGTGGTCCTTCTGAGCACTGCATTTCAGCCCGGACTGGATCAGGCAGCATTTCTGCCATGCCATCACGTCGGCGGACTTGCAGTCAGAGGGTGCACAAAATGCACTTGAGATTTTGGAGTGTCCTGGTACAAGGGAGCGGCAGATAAAAATGTGCATTTTTCAATAAAAAAAATGTAAATTTTTTTGGAGTAATTTTTTTTTCCAATATTTTTATCATAATTTTTCGAAAAATTCACAATTTTTTATCGAAAAATGTACATTTTTATCGAAGCATACCACTTTTATCGAAAATTTCTTTAACATGTTTCAAAAGCTCTTTATATTATTGCCACCTATAAATTAGAATTTAAAGCTCTATAACCTGCATAAAAAATGGTTGTGGTCCAAGAATATCTGGTGCACTTTTTAATTTCGAACGTGGAAACTCTCACACGACGAATTGATTGTATTTGTATATCTACTTGGGAAAAGGGTAATTGTTGTTATTAGGGATAAGGATTGATAATGAAATGACAGTTTAATATTTTGACAACATGTGATTTGTGATTTGATTACAAACAAAGTAAACGTTTGGATTACACACATTGGAAATGGAATCAAAAATAAAAATGTAATAAATAATTTGCAATAATTGTGTAATTTAATAATTATATAATATATTCCAAGCAGATTATTAAGCGGAGATGTTAAAGGTAATTTTAAACAACTTTTTAATCGAATTGAATCTATCAATAAAAAATCCGGTCCATTTGAAATTCTACTTTGCGTTGGTGATTTCTTTAGCAACAATAATAATGATGAACTAATTGCTTTTAAAAATGGTTGTAAGAAAGGTAAACTTTATAAATTATAATTTATATTTTAATAGTTAATTTATTTATTACTTTCTTTAGTACCAGTTCCAACCTATATTTTAGGACCAAATTCTAAAGAAACAGCTGCTTACTACGAAGATATAGATGAAATTTGTGAAAATTTAACTTACTTAGGTAAGAAAAAATATAATAATTAAAAATATGAGAAATTTTATAATTAATTTTTTTTTAGGAAAGAGAGGACTTTATACACTTTCATCTGGTGTTAAAATAGCTTATCTTAGTGGATTAGAAGAAGGAACAGATACCAAAATTAATTTTAATGTTGATGATGTGAATTCTTTAAAAACTTCATGTATTGTTAGTAAGGCATCACTCAGTGATTATAAAGGTGTTGATATTTTAATAACTTCACAATGGCCAGAAGGTATTTCAAAAGATCATGTAAGAAATTTTCTCAATATTTTTTTTGTAAATAAAATATTTGAAAAAAAAATTTCTTTTTAGGAAGGATCTAAGTTAATATCATATTTGATTAATGAAATTCGACCGCGATATCATTTTTGTGGTTTAAATAAAATATATTATGAATCAGTACCATTTCGTATACCACCAAATTCTACAACACAATTTGAATTAGCAACTAGATTTATTTCATTAGCTGATGTTGGAAATTTAACAAAACAAAAATATATTTATGCTTTGAATGTAATACCAGTTGAAAAAATGCGTGTTATTGATTTATTACAAAAAACTACAAATGAAATAAAATCACCATTTGATAATTTAGATTTTTCAAAATACCAAATTAAAAATGAAAGTGTAAGTTGAGTAATTAAATTTAATTGTAAAAAAATAATAAATTCTTTATTTTTCTAGGAATCAGGTTCACAATATTTTTATGATCTCTCTAAAAAAGGTGATAAAAAACGAAACCATAGTTTTGGCCATGAAAACAAACGACTACGAATGACTATTGATCAGGGTAATTCTGTAATTTATATTAACCTGACCATTTAATTTATATATGAAATAACTTTTTTTAGAACAATGTTGGTTTTGTTTATCATCAGCAAATGTTGAAAAACATTTAGTTATATCAATTGGGGATAATTTTTATTTAGCATTAGCAAAAGGGCCAATAAATGATTATCATGTATTAATTTTATCTGTAACACATATACAAAGTGCATCATTATTATCAGATAGTGATTGGAAAGAATTAGAAAATTTTAAAAAATCTATTAAAGACTTTTTCAATAAATTAGGAAAAGTTGCATGTTTTTTTGAACGAAATTATAAAAGTTCACATTTACAAATAAATGCAATTGGTATTGAAGAAGGTTTAGAATGGAAAATTAATCATTCGTTTGAGGTTTTATATAAACATTTATTTTATATTATATTTATTTATTAAATTTTGTACGTTACAGGATAAAAGTGAAGAACATAATTTACAATTGGAAATTTTACCACCATTAACGGATCCATCACAATTACCACAAAAAGGTGCATATTTTATTGCTGAATTACCTAACAATACAACACTTCTAACTAGACAAATGAAACAATTTCCTCTTCATTTTGCTAGGTAAATTATTTTTGTTAATAAAATAAAATATTTGTATTTCTAACATATTTGATTTTTAGAGAGGTTTTTTGTTCCGAAAATCTTTTAAATTGTGATGAAAAAATTAATTGGAAAGATTGTACTTTATCAAAAGATGAAGAAATTAATTTAGTTAAACAATTTAGAGATAAATATAAACCATATGACATTACTTTGTAAAATAAAATTTAAATAAGTGAAAATATTTTTGTAAATCAAAATAAAATTATACTTTTATATATATATTGTATATAATTTGTCTACTTACTTCATATTGTTTTGCTATAAAATTGTTAAATTTTACAGGATATTTGAATTGTTTTATAATTTTTGTTTTGTTCTTATTTTCTATATTTTATCAAATTACTAATAAACTTTTCACTGTAACACAAAAAAAATAATTATAATTTTTAAAAAAGCGGGAATATATTAATAATTCATGCAACCGCAAAATATATCACAAAAATAAATTGGCAGCACTAATATGTCACTATACTTTTATTTCGCAAAGATATTTTCTATTAAAAATCTTGCTGTGTGCATCTCCGTATTCGGTTTGCTGGGTTGAACAAAGCCTCGCCGCCTTTCCTTTTAATTTAATGACTGTCAAAAATAGATACGTTTTCTTCTAAAATAAAATTTTATTTGTAAATAATTTAATTATTTGCAAAAAAAAATTATTTTCTGTAAAATAAAGATGGGCCGAAATAATAGATCTAGAAAACGTCGTGATGAAATGAATAAAATAAAACGTGACCGAAATTCAGCTAAAGAATTAGTACGACTGAAAAAAACCCTTGGTCTTATTGATGCTGATGGAAATGAAATAATGAAAGAAGTTGAGAATATTGCTACAATTAAAACAGCCAAACAACTAAAAATTGTAAATAATTTTAAAAATATTCAAAAATTTAAAAAGTTTTCATTTCTAATTCTTCTTATTAATTATTTTAGGAGAAAGCAATTAAACAAAACGAAATTTATAAACTTGAATTAGAAGAGAAACATAGTAAAGGCGAAGAAGTTATGGTTGTTCATGAAAAAACTGGTAAGGAGCACACTTACAATACAAAAACAATGAGAGATCAGCATGGCACATATCCGGTTTCGTATAAACCAAGGAAAACATTAAAGAAAACCCGTAAACTGGAACATGCCAGAAAACAAAGATTTAAACAACAATGGACAACAATTAGTGTACCTTTATAGATGAAATTGTTTCTTCATAATAAATTGTTTTTAAATACAGAAATTTTGTATTAATTTCCCTTATCTCTTGCATATAGTGAGAAACTGTCAATATTTAATTTCATGGTGATTAAATTAACACATACTTTTGAATCTTAATAGATTTTATTGTTTTATACAAAACATTTTTTTAAAAATACAACAAATGTAATAAATTACATACAACATTTTTGGTGAGCATATATTTTCATTTTGTAGAACAACAACATTCAATTAAAGCATTTTTTCTCTATTAAACACAAAATAAATATCATCAAAAATTTCCAACACATTAACTTTTTCAAAGCAATTTCTCTAAGAGTAAAATATATATAAAAAAAATAAATAATTTGTTCGTGAAAAATTATAAATAATCACGAATGAGTAGATAGTTTTTTTTTTAAATTAAAATTATAGAAATAACCAAATAAAATTATTAAATTGATGTCAGTCATCTTTTTTCTCAACTTCAATACCATTTGCTATATTGCCTTTTTTTAATACACTACCACCCGTAAAACCAAGTATACCACAGCCAATTGCTGCTAAACCACCAGCTTTAATACCGGCAATTAAACCAATTGGACCACCAACACATGTCCCTAATACAGCACCCATTACTGGATACATTGCTTTTTTATATTTAAGTGCATTTCGTAATTGTTGTTCACCTTGTTGTACATTTTCTACAGCTTCTTCAGCATTATCAGCTATTACATTAACAGATTCACTTTGTTCCTCAACTAAATCATGTACATTTCGAAACATACTGTGTAAATCTTCAACTTCACGTTGTAAATTTTCAAATTCATTTAAACATGCTTGTCGTGCTTGGATTTGATGGTCTTGTATCTGAAATTCAGCTTGAATTTGTGGAAGACATTCATTTAAATTATTTTCAAAATCAGTATTTGGACTATCTTGATCACTATTATTTGATTTAATGGTTGATGTTGGACTTTTTAGTTGTAAATCTATAATATGTATATTAAAATAAATTTATTATACAATTAATAATATAAAAGATGTTATACCCATATAATCTTTAATACCATCTAGAGCATCTTTTTTCCCAATATTAATTAAATCATCAAATTTACTAACTTCATCATCATTCACTTTGTTTCGTAAACTTTCCATTTCCATTAATAAATTTTTAACTTGTTTTATAACACGTAAGGCATTGATTTCTTCTTTTTTGATTTTTGTCCAATCTCCTAGTGCTAAACATTTTACAACATTACTTTTATGATTTTTTAATAGTCCTAAATGATGTGGTATTGCAACTTCATTAAATTTTTTTACAGATAATTCACAGCGTTTAAATGGAATTTTTTCTTCATTCATAATTATTGCGTTTTTACTTTTTGTAATTCACTTCTTATATATAATTTACAAAAATATTGAATCTAATAAAATGACATAATTTTCAAATTATGTACACCTCCAAAATCTTTCTATGATTGATTAACCCAAATTTTATTTAATTTATTGTTGACGACAACAAAAATAATAAACAATAAATAAATAAATTTCTTTGTTTTTTTGATTGTTTTTGTTATTTTTAATACAAAATAAATTTACGATGACTTTACGTTGCGATATAAAAATTGTAAATTCCTATTCCTAATTTGATTTGACATATGAGATATGAAAGAGACAAAAATTTATTTTTATACGAAATATCCTCTCCTTTTATCTGTCGTTTCTCGTTTCGTTTCCTTCAATTCGATTCTCTCGCTTCTTTAGAAATTTGAAGTTTACGAGAAAAATATTTTAAATTTTTATTTAAATTTTAAAATTCCGTTTTATTTGTGATTTCTTTACAAAATTTCTATAAAAAAAAAAATTCAATTTCTTCTGATGGTAAAAATCATAAATTTACATTGAAGAATAAGAAGGAAAATAAAATTAAAGCTGGATAAAATTTTTAACGAAATAACATGTTCATCATCCAATGCCAATCCACTGTTTAGGTAAGTGCTAATGCTACATTATTAATTGTTCATTTCAATTTGTTATATGTATAGGGAAAATATATACTGTACTGTACTGTAGTTTTCATTTTCTTTCATAAATATTTTTCGCTATCTTTTGATATTTTTTTATTTGTATAGCGCCTTGGTGGGAGCTTTTAAGGATTAGATACTCTTACTAATTATTACCATTTCCATCAAATTTTCGATATAGTATAAACGAATATTTTTAAAAATTCGAAACTAAAATTTATTTATTTTTAAATATAATTAAAGGCTCAATATTATTACATTGAATTATATTTTCTATATCAAAATTTATTATATAAACACACTACTTATTTCATTCAATTGATTTTTATTTAAACTGCTATAGATTAAATATTTTATATATTTATTTTATACTATTTAAATACATTCTTGAATTAAATCCAACTTAAATTATTATTTAATATAATAAATTCTTATTTACGACTTTGATATACATACATATCCTACTAACTTATTTATTTTATTATAAATTAAGTATATTATTATCCCTTCTAAACGTTCCATTATATAAAAGTTAAATAATTCATCATAATGTTTGAAATATTCTACAAGAACAGACATTACAAAAGAATCCAAAAACAGATTATATCTTTCTATGGAAATTCTGTTTAAATTTTGAGCATTTGTTTTAAATAAGTTTGTTTTTGTTGCATATATCACATAATATCAGGCTCCATAATAATTTTTTGCTTTTCATATGATTATAATTTCCTTTTCTTAATTAAGGAAGTACATATCAATACTACGGGCAATATGTTGGATTTGGATTTTTTCGACATTTCATCAAAAGATTTATTAAATTTTCCAATTTTTTAGTTTTTGTACCATAAGCTATTAAAGATTCTTGTAGAGGTTGTTGCATATGCTCCTAAAATATTTAAATAATATAAATTTTATTTTTTTTATTGTTAAAATTAAAAAACGATTTTATTACCAGTGTACTTAGTCTTGATTTTAATGAATTTACTGTATAATATGTTGATTGTAAATTTTTTTCCAATTCATGTGTTTTAACTCTTTCATTTTCTAATATTTTTTCAATATGATGAACACGAGATGATACATCATTACCATTATCAATATCAATTTCATTTTCTAAATCTCTAGCTTCAAAGGCAATATCACGACCATTAGTATCTGAAATTTATAATACATAATTTATATGTTAATTAAAATAACACTCTTGTAATATAAATAATATACCAATTTTTTTGCAACTTTGCATATCTGTATGCAATCTAAATCCTTCTTTACATTTACAATAATATGATCCATCCGTATTGTAACAAATTTGATCACACGGTTTATTTTCTTTACATTCATTAATATCGGTTTCACAAAAACGTCCAGTAAAACCTGATTGACAACTACATGTATCTGGTTTGGAACAAGTTCCACCATTTTTACATTTTGTTCGGCATATTGCTGTACAAAAAAATTTCAAGAAATTTTTAAAATAATATATATATATGTACCTATAAATAATTATCGAGAAGAAAGTAAAAAATTCTTTCTAAATTTAATATTTACGTTTAAGACAATCTGTTGAATCCTTTGAATTTTTTTCCCATCCTTCACAACAATCATATGAAATTTGTTTAGATTGTTTATGTGTAATAACATCACGATATTGTGGTTCATGGAAAATATGAAGTCTTGTACATAGATGATTTGTATTACATGGTTCTGTAATTCGTCGATAAATTGGTCTTGAATAAACTTCTGTAGTTTTAATAGGTATTTGAATTGTTTTTTGTTGCATGCAAATATGTCGCCTAGCAAAATAAACAAGAAAAATTGTTAAAAAAAAATATTGTGAAAGAACATACTCTATTATTCTTTTTTTTAGCAAAAAGCGATCAATGTTAATCTCGTAATAATTATCCCTCTGGGATAATAAGCAACCCCAAATAATTGGAAATAATACGCCTTATTAAAGACAAATTTAAATTCATAATTATAATTATGTAATATTTTTATTAATATTAATTAATATTTATACAACAATCACGGAATGTTGCCAACCGTTAAACTACGAGATAACGGACCGCCGTATAATATAGTGAAATATAATTTTATTTATACAGCATAAAAATCAAATTTCGTATCTGTGAACTATAAATGCATAAATGAAAATACATAACTATGATAGTGAAATAATCAAAAAGCAAACAGACTAGTTTCTATATATACAAATACGTAGAAATCTATTTACCAAATATTTTTTATAGTAGGCTAACTAAAATTAGCTCACGAATAAAATAAAATAATCGGATAATAAAATAATATAATTTTAATAGATGAATAGCTACAAAATTAGAGATAATTTCTTCTTTTTTTTTTTTTAATTTAAACAGATTTTTATTTATGTGGAATAAATTTGGAAAAAAAGCGATCAATGCTGTAATAATTATCCCTACAAATAGGAATGGTTTTTAACTTAATGAAAAATAAATATGTTGCATAGTATAAAAATAAATATAATACGATATAAAAAAAAAATATAAGAACATTTTCGGCAAAAAAGCGATCAATACTATCTCGTAATAACCATTATGAACTTTTCCTATGAAAGAATAGTTTCTAAATTGATCCGAAGGATCTTGGTTTTGTATTAAACATATATTATTTGTTATAATAAACCATATTTATTTTTATACTTAGTTGCGTCAATTAAGATTTTTGAATTATATCATATCATTTAAACAACAATTACGGGAATGTTGACAACCGTTGAATTACGAGACAACGGACCGCCCTACATTAGAATGATTTTAAGTATTATTTATACAACCAATTTTTACATTTCATATCTGTGAATTATAAATATCTAACTAAAAATAAAATGAATGCTTAAAATTAAAGAAACTTTCATACTTTAGTTTATTTCAATGATGTAGATGGCGCAGTATGATATGATAATCTACTAAAAGTAAAAATAACTTTTAAATACACATAAAAAGGTTTTACAAGTTACAAGGTTTGAATCTTAATAACAAATACACAAAGCTGTGTCTGCTTATATAAGGGACATCAGTTTTAATATTAAAAAGCTTCGAGTATCAGAATATCATTGTTAATTAGGTAATGTATGATGCAATAAAGTATCCTCGTTAAAATAAGTGATTTTTTTTACAGTTAAATAAAACAATACATAGATTCGAGTATCGAATATAATTAGTTGTAGTTTAATTTACTTTACATTTTGAATTTAGGGAACATATAGCAGAGTAATAATCGAAACGATAATTCGATCAAATTCGATTCATAAATAAAAATCTAATTAGAAAATACATGTATACATAATTACATTATTCAAAATCTCCTTTGTGACCTGGTCATTAAATTAAAAGTACACATAAAATATATATATAAAAAATATTTTTCCGGAAATATTGTTTTATATTTATAGTGACAAAACGAGCATTACTAAATTGTCATGTATACTTTTGTGATGAATATACTTGAGTTATCTTTAATGTTTGCTGTGCTTGTTTATTATACGATATTGTTACAAAATATTTACATATTTTGATTTGAACAATTCTGTACACAAACATTATTTTATTTATCTTAACTAAAAATAGCAATTAATATACATTTATTTGTACCAATAATAAAACTCAAAAGCTCATAAAATAAGAAATGCAGAAAGTGATACTGTTTTTAATGCAAAGTCATTGTATAAATAAAATAAATATTTACATATTATTTTGTTCGAAAATATTTAAATAATTAATATTATTATTATTATATAAATAATTAAAATGCATATTGTTCATTGTTATATCAATGAACTTTGCTAATAAAAATATTATGTACAATTTCATATTCCTATTCCTTGAACTTCTAAAGGTTAAAAGCTCTAACATTTTTGATTGCATAATATTTAAATTCTTAAATATCTTTTATTTTCTACAATTTAAGCTAAATATCTTTAAATTAATATTTTCATCACTTTTAAATATATTTTTATTTGTATAATTTTGTTAAACTATCAAGAAAAAAATATTGATGTAAAGAATAATGGCGCCTTTTTAATTCAGAATAAATTTTGAAAATTCTTTTAAAAACCTTTAAAATTCAGATACACAATCCATTAGTCTACCGAGACAAGAAAAAAAAATGTATCATGTTTCAGAATTGAAATTTACCCATTTTAAATATATTTTAAAGAGTCTTCCACCTTTTTAAATATCTATAGTACAAGAAAAAGCAATAATGACATAAGTAAATCGATCAGGAAATGATGTAACCTCTCATCATCAAATGACACTATAAATAAATATATGTATATATGAATTGTTAAAGAAAATTTATTGGATAAATTTAATATACTATTATGCTTTAAGGGAACTCAGAATATTCTTTTTTTATGGTTAATGTAATATGATATTTCTTATAGCTTGATACATTACAATATTTTGGTTTTGTAGATATTGATTTGATTAATTTGTATAATTTGTCCAATATTTAAATTACCATATTAATATCAATCACAGTCCCAACAAATATTTCAGAGAATTCTTAAATATTTGTTGGGACTGTGATTGATTTTAATTTATATTATTGTTTCTTAAATTTTAAATTTATTATAGGTAGTACAAGTACAAATATTTAAATATTGAAGTTATCAAATTTATAGTTTTAAGAGGAGAAATAAAATTTAAATTAAAAGGTAAAAGAAAATGTTAATATATATTTGAGTTATTTGAAACTAAAATAATAATTCAATATCATCTCGTTGTGTTATATTATAAATAATTCGATTAATATTTTATCAAAATGAAAAAAAAATTTATTAAAACTGTTTAATGATCTTTATTACGTACTATATAATTAATTAACCACATATAGCATAAAATTATCATTAATCTACCGGCATATAGTAAATTATCCAATTTACAACTTAACTATGACATAATTTATTAATAGTATATAAACTGGACAGATTTAATGCTGTAGGTCAGGTTTGAAAAAAAAAAAATATATTGTATAATTAATTATTACAAGCCAGTCATTAGAAAATATAAATTGGTATATTTTTTCAAAACTATAATATATATATATACTATATAGTATACTATAGTATATTAAATTATAATGATAAAAATTTAATGGTTGTGTGTTAAATTGAAAAAAAAAAAAATTGTTTCACAATTTTATTAATTTTTGTAAAATTATTCATTTCCGATTTTTCTTTATAGAATTTATTGAAAATAATAATTATTTTTATAATTTTAATTCCAAGGTATTTATATGAGATATACAAGTTTCAACCAGAATATATTATTAAATAAAATGTGTCATGTGTATTTCAGAAATTAATTATATAATTATGAATATATTTATAATCTTATTAAAAGGATTTTGATAACACTTTATATACATGCAATAATAGTTAATTGGTTGACACTTCAATAACTTGCTAACAAGTCACAACAATGAAGAAGGCAAGAAAAATAATTATTGTAATATTAAGAATTTTAATTAAATATATATTTTTCAAGTATAATAAATATTATAGTAAAAGATTCATTCGTTTTTGTAGTAAATCCAAAATATACGATTTGAATAAGTAATTTTTATTTCAGATCTTCTATGAATCTATTTCTATTCCTAAGAAAATTTATGTTTAATAAGTTACCTTTGCAGTCAAGGTTCATACGACACTATTGTAATTTCATTTTTACCATTTCAACTCAGTTTACTTGAATTCATCAATGTTGTTGATGATGCACTTAATGACAACTTCTTAGAGAATACAAAACCATAATGAAAGTTAAATTATAATTAATTCAACTTTCATTTCATTGGTTTTGTATTCTCTAGAAAAATTTCAACTATAAAATGTAAATACGAATTCAATCAAAATAGTCATTTAAGTGTACCACCAACAACAATGATGCATTTATTTCAAGCAATCTGAGTTGAAATGGTAATAAGGAAATGAAAATAGTTGGAAATTTATGATTTGACCGTTTAAGGTAATTTCTTTATTTCAGTTATTTGAATGCCAGCGGTTAACAACAACATTTTATAATACTAGATTAAGATCTACATTAAGTGTTAAATATAAATGATAGTAAAATAATTATTAATTAGAAAATATAAAGAGAAATTTATGATTTTGGAATAAGTTATTAAGAACAAAGTTATATGAAATCATTGAGTTATAGAAAATTTTATTTTAAATTACAATAATTTAAATTTCTGAATATTCAAATTAAATACAAAATTCGTAATAATTATTTTATAAAATAAAAATGATAAATTTCAGTTTACGAAGAAAATTATAAATCCCTTAATGAATCATCAATCAATTCTTTTTTTTAGTGATGCAATTACAATTTTAGCTATAAAATCTAACAAATTTAAATGAAATATGTAATCAAAATGATCAATCACGATCCAAACCAATTAAAAAATGTCTGTGTCATCTTACAAAAAAAATATAATATATTAATTTGTCATCATAATTTGTTGTTAACAAACGTTAAGACAATGTTAACATTCATTAGTTTATCTGTAATTTTGTCTATAATTTTACTTTATGTTTATTAGAACTTTTAATAAAAAATAATATGTTAAGAATTTTAAGCTTTTTTCTCAAATAAATATAATTTTCAATCATTCAAATTAATTAAAAAAAAACAGATTAATCAATTTTGATAAAACTTTTACGAGCTTGTCATTAAATTTTTATAGTATAGTCTTCAAAGTTAATAGTCGCTGCTCGCTGTTGGAATTAAAGTATACAATTGTCGATTGGTAAAATTGACGTAAGATAGATATACTGTCAAGCTATATGTACCCTCATATTTATACCAAAAAAAAACTCGATTTAATCGACAAAAACGATTCTAATCATTGTTAATTTGATATTCTTCAATTTTTAATATTAAAAGTATAAAATTTCCATTCAAAGAAAAAATTCAATGTTAAAAAAATCTTTTGAGGCAAATAAAATTTTCTTGTAAAAATTAAAATTTCAATTCATGTCATTTTTGTTTTGTTTTTTATTTTACGGATTCAATGGAAAAGATAAATATATAACAAAAAAATTTTTTTATCTTTTGCTTGAATCTATTGCAAGGTATTCATTTATTTTACTTTGCTGGCTGTAACTTCAATTGCTAGATTGGTTTTTTTTTTTTAAATAAATACGAGAATCAGACAATTTTAGTTCTATCAAAAACAAAAAAATATATAACAAAAATTTTTTATACTTATTTGTATATTATTTAAGATATAATTATATTGCTTGAAATTATGCCCTGTCGTGATTTTAAAATGGATCATAACAACATTTTATATAAATACAAAGTGATTACAAAAAATTGTTCATTTCTATGAGTAAGAAAATATAATTGATAAAAAATTTATGCGTTTTTGGAATATATGTAGCTATGCCAATCTGTTTATAATATTCTTAAATCTATTTTTAATTAAAACATAAAATTTTGAGATATTTTTACTATTAAATTAAAGCAAATAAATTCTGAATAATTTTACATAAGAATGAAAAGTTTTTATGTTGAAAACAATGAAGCCATTAATTTACATTGTGAAAATCATAAAAATGATTATTGATTATAAAATCAAAATGTAATTCAATCAATGATTTAATATACATATGGTGGGTGAAGGAATCTATGGTAATTATTAAGTAATATTTTTTAATGTTTCTTAAGAACAAACATTAATTCAAAATTAAATTAATTTGAAAAAAATTGAGCTATACAAAGTGGAAGGAGAGAATAAGTCACTCTGTTACACTAAAAATACCTTTATTTATTATAAGACTATTTTTGACGATCATTATTTTTTTTACTTCCTGGTACATAAAATACACATTAGAACAAATTTTTCTCTTAAAAAAATACCATGCGTTAATAATAATAATATAATCTATTATACGAATTGGGAAGCGTAAAAGAAAAAAATCTAAATTTATTTACCATTTACCCATAAAAAAAAGATTGGATTTATATTTATAAATGATAGGAACAAAAATGAACATTTATTCATCTTACCGATCTTCATTCTCTCGAATTGGATTTTCCGTACTTGATGTTGGATCTGAATTTTTTGGTATTTGCCATCCATTATCATAACGAAATGTTTCTACATCTTGTTGTATTCCATTCTGATTACCAACTGTTGGATTTGATCTATCTAATGGTTTTTGGTTAACATCTGATCGATGATAATCTCTTGCAATAAATTCTATATCACGATTATATGATGGCTGTAGTAAATTTGGATTATTAGATTGTGATGGATTTTGTGGCTGATAATGATAATTTTTAGAAATTCCATAATTAATTTGCCGAAGACGAAGTGGAAGACTTGAATTTATTGGATTTTTATTAGAATTATCTACCCTATTATTATTATGATTTACTAATTCACGCCTTGATTTTACCAACGTACCAGTTGAATTATAATTTTTACTAGTTCTATTATGGTGCGGATGATGTTCATAATGATTATGTTGCCGGTTATGGTTAATATTATGCTGCTGCTGCTGATGATGATGATGATAATTTAATCTGCTATTATGATTTTGATAATCTTTTGATTGTTGTAAATTGTTGTTGGTATATGATAGATTGGCAGTACATAAATTCATGACTGTGACTATCATCATCAAAGATATTATAAGAAAATTACTTATATTTAAATATATTTTCATATTTAATGTTATATGTTCTTTAAAGATTTATATAAGCATATATTTATTATTTAGGTATATTCAATTTTTCACTATATACTTTATAACACAACTTCTGGTTATATACCAGAATTTTATAGATAAATTATCAAGATTTTATAACTTTATTATTATTATTATTAATTTTTATTCAAAATGCTTTGAAATTAAGAAAGAATCAATGTTATTTTATATACTGTAATAGAACATTTTTTTAAAGCACTTTTCATAGTTCATTTTAAATTTTTATTTTAAAGTGTTGCTTTTGACTCTTTAAAATTGTATTACATATTCCTTAAAGCGATTTTTGATATATTAAGAATTTAAATTATTATTTTAATAATAGCTGCTGGGTCATTTTCTTTAATATATACTTTTTTTTTTACATTTCCTTTACTTTATATTGTATTCGTATTTACAATTTATAATTTAATTCAAGAGGTATTATTGATTATGAAGTACTTCTTGTATTTATCTGACCTCGAAATGTCTCTCTCTTTTTTATTTATTGAATTATAATTGGGAAAATTTATTAATCTGTAGTTGCCAATTTGTGAAAAAGCATTTTTTATTCCAATTTATGATATATGTATATAAAATAATTGGTATATTTAAAGATAGGAAGAAGTTATTTCAATTTTTTATAGAAGATAAATAATTTTGAGGGCATTTAATATTATTTTAATATTAAAGAAGATGGTAAAAATTTTTGGTTCTGTTATGATTTTCTAGACTCAATTACAATACAATTTCAGTAGTCTAAAAAAATAAATAAATATGTAAATTTTTACAAGAGGACAGAAAGTATATTGCAGTTTATTTTTTAAGTAGCTAAATGAGAATTCAATTAAATTTATGGATTTATGGATTGCAATTATTAGTTGTGAAGAGGTTATTAATTTAAAAGAAATTTATTAATGCATAAAAAATTTTATTCTATTTAAATTTTTATGGATATACGTCAACCGAATCTGTTAAAGATTTTTCTTTGTAGAATGCAGAAGTTCATTTGAATGTGATAAAAATGAATTGAAACAATTACAACTACGAAACGAAACAGTAATTTGTAAATTGAATTATCATTACCAGACTGGGTAAAACTTGTTTCTTGTCGATTTAATGGCTAGGAAACTTGGGTACTATATAAGATCTAACATTAAATTAAGAGCTTTATATTATTCTACATACTTCTGATAGTTGGGGTCACAATTTTTGTCCCAGTTTGTTTGAAATAAATACTACATAATTTCTCCATCAACAAATTCAATTTGCTACTCAATTTAATTTAATTATTTGTTATTTTAATGTTTCCTATTGAATATCGAAACTTTATTTATGTTATAAACAAAAATTTTTCTCTATAAACAAGTTACCATAAATAGAATTTAGCACTGAAAACATTTAAAATAAAAAAAATAAATCGATTAAATTTCATTGTTTATGTTTTATTAAATATTCATTGAACTTTCATAGAAATTTATATAAATCATAATCAACAAAAATATTTTGTAAATTGGTGGCGCTAAATTATTATTTAGATTCCAGAAAATTGTAGATAATCTTATTATCTTTGCTAAAAAAAAATGATAATTGATTTTTATTAATCACATTTTACGTTTTAGTCTTAAAAAATTTCGATGGCACTCAATTATTATTTCAAATATTTATTCGTATAATCAAAATATGTAGGTTAAGAACTCTTAACAACTTTTAATATAATCAAAGTAAAAATTTAAATTTTAAAAATTATTGTAATTAATTTTTTTTTTTTGGATTATGGGTAGAAAACATTATGAAAAAATATTAAATATTAAAAAAACTGTAATGGCCGTAGGCGTATTACAGATGGCATTAAACCTTTCAAAAACTCATTGGTTAACGATTAATTCAAATATAAATAAAAGCAAAAAACAGAAATAAATATTTGTGATATTTGAATGCAAAAATTTCAAAAATACATTTTAACATATATAAATCTGACAGACAGTAAGAACTTTCAATATTTGCTTTATGGACAAAAACTGGACAACATGGAATACTTTAATTTTGTTTCCTTATTGTCCTCCAAAAATTCTTAATTAAAATTTTTATTTGCAAGATTTGCGGTTTGTGTAAATGACATTAAATTCTAAAGGTGTGCAAAATTTTAAGACACATTAAATAAATTATTGGAAAATTTTCTCTTTGTTTGTTATGGCATTAAAAAACCGATAAAATCTTTAGTAATTTTAAATAAATTAACCGAAATTGTATGTTTAATGGCACTAATAATTGTAGAAAGAGGAAAAAAAATTGAGGATTTTAAGGAATTTCAAATGAATATTTTTCAAATTTTATGGCATTACTATTTGGTATGAAAGTGGAGACTTTATACTAAATGAATTCGAATCGAGTATTGAATTAATTTTTTTGATATGCCTTTAAATGGTACTTCAATTTTCAATTTTTTAGTTCAAAACTCAAATGATTTAAGAGAAATTAGAAGTCAATAACTCTTAAGTAATTTCATAAATAAAAATTCTTGACAAATTTCAATTTAATCTTTAAACCCTTCTTATCGTTTTCAAATTAGCTAATCATGATGATTATGAAAAGGAAAACGATAAAATTACAAATTAAAATTAGCACAAATTATTATGAAACAATTTAGATAATCTTTTATTCATAAATTAAAAATTATTCTCATGGTTCAAAAAATCTAGGCTAAAAATATATTCAGAAAATGTGTTGTTGTTACACAATATCTCCACCTTTTAAGAATTATTTACATTATTTATTTAATGTTTAACTGCTAAAATATATGTATATATGTAATACGCGTCTGGTATACAAAAAACTGTGTTTATTTCATATACATAATTAAAGGTTGTCGACCGTCATTATAATTTAATTTAATGATTAAATATATAAAAACTCATATGTTCATAAATGAAGACAAAGTGTTATAAATATTAATTTAATTATAATTCAAGTTTAATTCTCATTATATTCAATTTTTTTTTTTGTTAAACAAATTTAAGTATGTATTAATTTTTAACATAAATTTTTGCTCTTCTTAAAATTTATTATACATTTTTTTTTACTATATCATATTAAAAAAATTTATGATTATGCGGGTGAAATTTATCGAACATAACAATATTTGACATAACAAAAATATTATTTATTTGATTCGTTTATAAAAGAAAAAAAATTATGATTGAAATGAGAAAACTAACGAGAATTATACATAAAAATTTCTTTAATGCTATTACAATATTATTTAAATTGTGACAAGTATAAAACAGAAAAGACAAAATTTAATGAATTTTTAATGTGGGATGAAATAATAATCAAGTTTTTTTCTCTTTCTTTCTTTAAACATAAAAAACATGTCGCCAAAAATTTTTATATTAACCAAATTCAGAATAGTATGTTAGAAAATTGTCTTAAGAAATTTCTTTTATTTTAGATATTATGTTGGGTATGTATGTATATATAATATTTATATATTTACGTATGAAAATATGTATACTGAAAAACTCATAGTAAGTTTAAAAACAATTAAAGTTGAGACATGATTATAAATAAATTTTCCATTTCCTTTCAAATAATATTATAAACTATATTGAAATTCGTATAATCTTAAAAGAAAAGTTAATATGTTGGGGGTTGATGCAATCCATTGAAAATTTTCCTAACCAAATTTTCAATCTACATCTAATTTATAGTTTTTGGTATAACATAGTGCATATACTAAAATTACTTTAATTAAATGAACAATGAATTTTAATTAAAATGATATACTCGTAGTAAATTATAAAAAATTATTTCTTCAGAAATAATTATTTAAATATATAATTTACTATAATAAATATTCTATGGCCTTAAAAATAATCCATCAAGTTAAATATTCTTTAAGCTTTCGAAGGAAAAAAAACAAACAAATTAAATTTAATTAAAAAATTGCACAACTTTTTATACAAATGATATATAAAATTAAATATAATTTACGATATTAATTTTATTAATTTAATTTACAAAATTAACACTATTTTTTTCTTCAATTTTGTTATAGTGTCACCTTTAGTGACAAGCCCATAATTTTATTATCTATTTCACTGCATGCTATATATACAAGAATCATATACTTCTGGGGATAATAAATTTTGAGGTGCAATTCTAGTTTAACCTTAAATATAAAGTTTATACTAGTTTTTGAATAAAGGCTAGACAAGTCATTTTAATTTTTATTTTAATATCCTTGAATATATTTTTATTTTAATGATTTGGTATTTCTTTGTTTTTATGGTCAATATAAAAAGTTTAATTTAATTAAAATAGAATTTTTTTTAATTTAACTAAAAATAATAAAAAAAACTAAATTTCCAAATTTAGTTCATAAAAAAATATTCAATTACAAATTTAATTGGTAAAGTTTGGTTTACTCTATTGACCACTGATTAAAGTCTGTTAAATTTAAAAAATACACTTGTCATTCACTGAAAGTGTTAAGCCAGAAAAATTTAACAAGATTTGTAAAAAAAAACTTCTACTTAAATTTTTTTTTTTTTAAACTTTAGAACTGATGACCTTTTACGATCTTTGTAAAGTTTTTAAATGGTAAAGGAATTTAAATTAAAGAAAATCTGGAAATAATATTACAATCCAAATTTTAAATTGTATAGTAAGTAATTGCTTATAAGCATTTTTCAACTTTTAGCACAAGCTTAACAAAAAGAGTATCGATAAACTGACAAAGTTAAATTGTATAAAAAGTATTAAATTTCACAGAATTTTAATTAAATATTTAATATATAAAATATTTAATTAAAATTTTCCAATTTTATAAAAATTCAATTTATCAATGTTTTATTTTAATTAAATTTTCACTTAATTTTATATTTTTTTTGATATTATGTTGTCTCAGAAACACCAAGGGAATAAAATTTAATTAAAACAATTTCTAATTCTAATTTTTTTTTGAAAAATCATTAAATTTTTTAAAATTACTTTTATGCAATTAAACTAAAATCGTTTTACTATACAAAATATGATTAAAAGCGCTAAATTATTGCTTAAATATTTTTCTTGATCACTAATTTCTAAGCAAAACTCTATCAAAAAAATCAAAATTATGCGCGTTCGTTACTCGCTTTTAAAAAAATATTTTTTATGATTCTCCGTCAACCGATTCTGAAGAACTGAAACTGAAAGTCAATTAAAAGAAATAATTCCGCACAAAGACCTCATCAATATTAATCCGCGACCGCGAGAATATCTTATACACACCGAACCGAATACTAGTTTGAAAATATAAATACAACATTTATAGAGTACATAAAAGAAATAAGATACTTTTCTTTATTATTATTATATTATGTACATATATCTTTTCGATGCTGACCTGCAGTATCTTGTGTACAAATATGCACCAAGTTAATTTTTATGAATTTACCAAAAACAAACATTCTTTAAATATTGTTAAATTCTATTATTTTGAATTATATTTTATTTGTAATCTAAAAAGAGATCATTTTAAATAAAATTATATCTCTTAAACGAGACTCGAATTACAGAATAAAAATAAAGTAAATTTAGTTACCGATTAATTAATATATTTGATGTAAATAATTAACATTTTAATTTTTTAATGGCTTATTTATATTTTGGAGAAATGTAAAATTTCCTGGTCGAGTTAATTATCAGTGAAAACTATAAGGATCTGAATTAAATTTTGATGTTAATTGGAGAAGGTTACTAAATAATTTACTTCATGATTAATATAGAAATACAAGTAAAAATGTTATCCTTATTAAAAAAAATGGGAAATCTTGGTATTTACTTTTAGTATCAAGGTTTCGAACCGAACCCGAATCCATTAGTATATAATATCGGGAGATTTGATTCTCAGTTTTGCCTGAAAATTGGTTTCAGAATCCCTGAAAGAGCTATCATATTACTTGAAAATTGCTGATATGTGAAATTGAAGAAATATCTCTGATTATATTATTTACTATAAGTGGTGATTATCCGAAATAAATAAAAATCTACTTGTTGACTTTTATCTTTTGGTAGAACGATAAAGGCAATTTTTTAGTAGATTATTTTATGCATGTAGAAAATTTAATCTGAGTCCACCTGTTGACTCCATTACCAGTAAATTTTCTAATACGAAATTTCTTTCTAATAAAATATACAAGTTAATGTATACGAATTCATATTATTTAAGAAGTTTATTTTTTAATAAAGTTTTTCTAATCAACAACTTAGAAATAATTATTTAAACCTTTTATAAGAAATATTTGTGAAACTATTTCTAGGACTCCCCCCATTAATTAATATTATTCACCATATATTCTCTACAATAAAAAAATCTGATAAAAAATTAAATTTAAATTTGTAGTTTTTTTATAACAGAAATATAATCTTATATAAATTAATTTAATTGTTTGGTTAATTGGAAAAACAATCCTCTACGATTAACATTAGAAAAAATTATATGGGATTTGGTAAATGTACCATCTAATTAATTTCCTCCAGAATTAACAAATAATTATTTAAGAAAAAAAAAACATTTTTATGTTGCTTTTTTGTAATTATGCAATCAAACTTTCAAATCAAAAGAAAAATGTTACTTAAAATTTTATTTAATGATATTATAGTAGTGAAACCGGTTAAGAAGATTTACACCCAATTGAATAATATAATAAGGAAAAGTGAAACATTAGAAATTAATTCATATTTCATTTTTTCATTTGCCATCTGTCTTCAATTAAATATTTTTATCTATCAGAAAACAATTTTTTTATTTTACCTTCTTCTTTTTTTGGATATAATTTGTAAAAATTTAATTTATTTAAAAATTATGGATATTATGAAAAAAGGAGAGTAGGTGGAAAATTTAGTGATGATTTTTTAAATAAAATATACATATTTATATATTTGTTTAGTAAACTATAATCTAAAGTTATAAATTTATGATTTTTATGATAAATATTATTAATGAAATTATAATAAAAACTATAAAAATAGTTAGAAAAAATAAAGTAGTCCGTAAAATAGGAGGAAATAGGCCTAGTCTACAGATTTATTTTTTACATATAGATTTATTAAGTCCCACTGTAAACTATATAGTAAATTATTATTTTTTCAAACAAAACTGGAAGCTATTAAATAGTTGAAACATAAAGAAATGCATGTCAACAAAAATCTATAATATAAAATTTAAATTTTTATGTTCATATAAAAGCTTATCTTTATTTATGGTTTATGATTTATTTTATTTAACGCTTTTTGAACTGAAGCCGCGCTCTTCAAACAATCAAGTAAGAAAAAAAGGTCAAACATTAGGACAGTAGGTTTTTTTTCTTCTCTTGAGATATACTTTACTTTACATAAAACATATTTTCAGTGAACTGAAGGTGGATTTTAAAAATTTGTACTTAATAATGTTTAGGAAAAAATTTTAATCTATAATAATTTATATTTTATGATTTATAATACCTTTACCTTTTGAAGATATTATTATGAGTTTATTATTTAAATGATTAAAGAAGGAATTTTTAGTGGACGATTTATAAGAAGCTTAATCAATCTTTATATTAATAAATTATATTTCTTCTCTGGATGATTTTATAGTTTATTAATATTGCTAAATTTTAAATTTACAATAAAAACATAAATTTTTATGATCGAAATTTGTCAGTTTTTTTTTCAATATATGATAAGAAAATTTATGGTCGTTTTTATGACAACAATTAATGATTGATTAATATTTTGAAATCAAGGATTGAGCATAATTTTTTATTGAAATAATTTTATTTTCAATAAAAAATAGGATTGATCACTTTTTTTGGGTACCAAATTTATACTAAAGAAATTGTCTTAAGTTTCTTTTTATTGTCATTTCAATATTGTGAAATTTTATCGTAGCAAATTTAATTTTTGCAATAGCTCAAATATTTTGACTATTGTCTATACTATAATGAACGTCCAGTATAATTTCTATAACAGTCAAAATATTAATTATTCCCACATAAATATCATCCACAATTTTTTTTTTTGTATTCCAATTTAATTTTGTTTTGATTAAATTATTTTCGAATTGAGAAAATTTTAAATTTATTGTGACAAATTGATCTTAGATTAATTTGTATCAATTGATATTTTGTATATGACCCATAATTACCCTTTATCGTACATAAAATATAATCTAAAATCTTTAAGATAAATCAAACAATTAGCAAAACCAAAAAGTATACATACAAAATATGTGCATTAAACTCCATTTATGACATTAAATGAAAATTAATTACCAATTTGACCAGACCACAAATATTCAATAAAATTGAATCGTTTGATAAATAAAAACATTTAAATAAAATTATATTATAAATTGCTTAATCACAAAATGATATTTTTTTTCTGTTTCAATTTGAAAGTTTCGATAATTTTATACTAAAATTCAATTCGTGAAAATTTTAAAGTTTTAAAATTTAATAATATTGAAAATTTATGTAAATTTTTAAAAAATAATTCTTGTAATAAAATATGAAACATAAATTGTGTAGGACGGATATTAATATTTGTATTTAATGTACTTTCAAAATTTAAATATTCGTTACAACAAAATTCGAAAAATGTGCCATTAAATTTTTTTGAAGGCTAAATTAGTAAGAGAACAGTTAAGATACGAACAAGCAAGTATTTACATATTAATTCGTTTTCATATTTGGAGGATTTTTTTACGAATATAATATTGGTAACAGAATTGTAGTTGTAGTTGTACTAAATATTAATAGTCAGATTTTCAGATCAAATTTGTCCTTTTTCCAAATAATGACCAAGCTTTGGGTAAGGACCAAACTGATTATGTTAAAAAGACCAATTTCACTTGCAATATGATTAATTTTACATTAAAATTGTAAAATTGCAATATGATTAATTTTTTTTAAAATCATAATTTTAAGTTAAAATTGCAATATGATTAATTAATTTTAGGTTAAAATTGCAATATGATTAATTTTACATTAATATTGTATAAACATTTCAGAACTATACTTTTAACTAACCTTAAAAGAAGTTTTCTATCAAAATGATTATAAGGTTTTTTGAACCACGTAAGTCATATATTATTGGAGTTGTTAAAAGTTTCATAATAAACATAATAAATCAATTAAAGTAATTTTTCGTCTTTATATACTTTTAAATTCTGAACAGAAATATGTATATCCAATTTGTATATAAAAATAAACCATACTGAAATCAATGCAAAAAATTGAGATTAACTTTAAAAAGATTAATATTTTATTTTTCTCATTCAATCCAAATATCATTTAAGAAATATCAACAGATTTAAGAAAATAAGACTAAAAAATGCAATGACAAATTGCATTTTAAACAAAATTTAAGCTCTTTAGTTCTCTAAAATTCGTTTATTTGATTCAAAAGCTAAAAAAAATTATTTTCTTAAAATATTTCTGTAAATTTTACTTGCAATTTTATTATTTTTTATGTCTTTTGCATCTGACTCTGCCTACATACAAAAAATCAGAAGAACTAAATCTTGATTTATTTATGGATTTATTTTTGTGTAAATTTTATGTAACATAAAAATTATTTTTTTCTTATGAATAACATAAAATTTATGCTGCAATTATAGCAGGGAATATAATTGTACAAAAAAAAAATTCAATTTTAATTTGCATTTAAAAAAGGATCTATATAATATTTTGCTGTTATGATTTAAGAAAATTGATTAGATTATAAAAATTTCAACAGTTAATTGAGAAATTTAAATGAACAAATGTTTAAATTCCGCAATTTTTGTGGTTAGTGTCTGCTTTCAGGTTACAAAATCTAAATTTTTAAACGTTTTTCTCTACTATAAAGGAACGTCGTTCATATGGAAGGTGATTCATCTGTTAAATAAAAAATAATTTATTCCTTCCTTTATGAGAATTATTTATAAGAAAAAATTATTTATTATCTTCATAAAGCAATAAACTTCATATTTTTATTGTGAATGTAACACTATATACAAAAAATATATTGATAAATATATTTTAAAATTTAGTAAAGTAAATTTTTGATAATTTATCTATTTCAAATGGTTTTTTGCCTGCAGCTAACATTTAAATCCCCTTAGCTTAAGGCAAACATTTAAAAACCCGATCCCAAGACTATATATAATATTTTGGTATTTGCCGAAACCAAACCAAAGCTTTGCCTTACAAAAAATACGTTAAGAATATATAATTACAAATTTTCTTTTTCCTAAATAATATGTAAATTTATCAAAACGAAAATTTTTGGTTCATATTTTTGATTATATAAGCAAAGCCAGAAAATAAACACTTTGTTGGCCATCAGACATAATAAATTTTTCAGGCTCTGATATAAATTCCCGAATTTAAATAATTAAAGATTTTCAAATTAAACAAAATTGTCGATCAATAATCGTAATCGACCTAACAGAACATTTAACATCTTTCAGATTTTTTATTAAAAAAAAAATTAAAATAAAAATCTTTGCGATTTTTAGATAAACAATTTGTCAGACAATGCAAATCAAAAATCATACATACCATATTAATTTGCATAAATTTATTAGTCTTATAATTGTTAGGTAGATATTGATATACCAGAAAAACTGAAATCGAAGCATTTCAAAATTTTGTGGTAGTCGAAAATTATTATTTCAAAAAGCTAAAATTTATAAACCCTTTTTTTTTTTGAGAATTGTATTTTTGAAAGATGAAAATATGATTAAAGTCTTTTTGAAAAAAAAAATTGTTGAAATTTAAATATTTACCCATAGAATTTTTTGCAAATAAATTTTTTTCTTATCGTTTTTGAAAATAAAAATTAATGTGTTTATTTAACATATTTTTTGGATGAAAATTCCTCAAGCTAAAAACATGACGTGTACCACCTTCCCTTTATATAACTTCAATAACAAAAAAATATTCTTGTATTTGTTGAGAAAAAAATATTTGTTAAAATCAGAATTTCACCGCCACGCCGACATTGATACTAAATAAATTTGTTGTACCTGGGTAACCAGATGGCAAGGAACATGATTCTTTAACAAACACAAAATTCCAAGATTATAGATGGAAAATTGGTAAACGTTTAACAAATTCTCACCTACACAAAATTTTATTTTATAGTTTAACATTTTATTAATGGTTCAATGAAAATAAAAAAAAAATCATTTAAAGAAAATATAGTTCATGTTTTGGATTTAAATCAAAGTTTTGTATTGCGAAATATTACTAAGAAACCTTTTTCTTTTGCACAATGACTTTTTTAAATGTTACTCTATGTTAGGTAATTAAATATTACTTTAATAGTTTCCCATAAAAAAAAGAAGGGAGTGACTATATAAGAATAATCATTAAAATTGAAATTGAAAATAAATAATTCTTGAAAAAAAACCACAAAAACAAAATAATAAATGAAAAAAAAAAACAAATCAATCTAATAATCAGTTTCAATTCTAGGGGAATTTTTTTTAGCTTCTGTATAATTTTAAATTTTACTTTTTATCGTTCGTCTTTCAATCGCAATGAATTCAACCATAAAATTGAATAACTTCAAATTTTTATATAATTCTTTTAATTATATTTGATATTACATACACAATATTTTATGCTTATTAATTTTATACTGTCTTACTAAAGATATGATTAAGTTTTTGGAATATTTTTAGTATTTAATTTGAAGTTAAAAATCGTACTTTTGATTAAATAAATATAAAACTAAATAACAAAATTTTGAAATTATTCAATTTACTATTTTTGGGTAACTAAAAATCCAGAAAAATGGAAAAAAGGATATTTTGAAATTTCATCTATAATTTTAACATTTTTTTCCACTTACCAGTTACATTATTCATCTTATCTTTGCTCAATAAGACCGATGTAAAGGTATCTTTTTGATATTCAGTTGCAAATATAGTTTCTAGTTACTGGTGCAATACAGTATATGATTTTGAATTAATTAATGAACTGATTTTTCTTCAAACCGCAAGAAGGACCAAATTGCATAATTCAGCTTCTAGAAATAAACAATTTATGGAAATTCATTAATTTTGATCTCAACAAACCTAATAAATAATAATTAAAAAAAAAAATGTTGTAACTTTTATTTTTTATGTCGAACAATATTTATGGTGTACTGCACTTGAGCAATGAATATTATTATATTATTTGTAATATACGAAAAGGAAACTATTAGTCAATTGTATTGCGCTTTGCTGCAATCTGTCGTAGGTCGAAAGCAACAAAAAGCCAACGCAATTACAATAATTTTTTTACCAATATATATTATTGAGAATAAAAAGAGTTTTTTGTACATAGAAATCATGGAAATAAATGTAATATTTTGCTTGTAAACAAAAGAGCACTCAACCGTCAAAGGTAATAGACGAGAATACGACAATATAAATACATTTTTTATAGCTATGTAAGGCTTTATGTACTTCATTGTATAACACAGCTTCTCAATTCTATATAATAATAGAATAATAATAAAAGAGTTATCCATTAGACAGAAAAATTGTCTTTTCATTTTTGCGAGGGCTGGTATACAAGTCGTTTTCATTTAAGTAACCGGTTAGATAAATTTAATACAATCTCTTATAAATTTTTGCAATTTCTTTATGGATAAGCATAAATACAAATATGATTATTTTAAATAGCTTTTGCATTGGAAATAGTGAAAGAAAAGAATGCAATTTGAAACAGATAAATTTATCAAGTGATATTTTACAACAAAAATATAACTTAGAATGTTTTTAATTCTGCAGTTAAATAAAATATCGATTCGTGACCTTAACCTTAATTTTTGATACAGATTTTACCAAAACAAAGATTTAAATATAAAATTATATAAATTTTTGTAGAATCTGAACGAAGGTGGAACTGTTAGTTCACGAATTAAATCTATAAGCAGCTTATATTGCAACACATGTCAAAAAGACATTGGAACCTTGGAATAAGTGAAGGTTACTATTAAAATTAAATCAATTGCCCCCTTCTGCAATTACTAAAAAAAACTATAATAAAACGATTGTTATTCATTTATAAACTACATAGACACATCCTTTTGGTAAAACTTGAATAAAGGATATTTCTATTTCACACCTTGAAAACTCATAAAAATAAAAATTTCAAATAAATTAAATCCTTTTTAACCTTCTTCTTTTAGCATTTAAGGGATTGGCCATGACATAGATCTTCCTCAATTTGTTTTATTCCACATAGACTATTTTTTTGCTTGTTTTTCGTTGTTTTTTTGCATATTTTAATGTGGTTAAAATTTAGATCAAATTTTGCATGTTTTCGAACAAAAAAAATATCGTGCCTTAATAAAGCAGAGATAAATAAATAGAATATTATTTTTAAACCCCATTAGTTTTGAAGGTTTATCGATTTTCATAGTTTGGATCTTCTTAAATACCAAAATCGGTATAAATTAATTTCAAGGAATACGAGACAGTTTTTTAGGCAGCATTTTATTTGTATTAACATTTTAAGGACATAAAAAATAATGGTGAATATTTGTTTAAGCACACTATGAGACAAGTTAGAATAAATACGATTATGTGAGAGCAAATTAATCTATGCTAGCCAAATTGTAATTGTAAATAGTCATTATTGTGCCTGAATCCGAGAAAGAAATATGCTGTAAATAAAACTAGTCATAAAAAAAATATATATAAACTGAAGGACAATCAATAATCTAATCAAAGTTTACAAATTTAAACCAATATTTCAGGATTATTGTTTTTTAAATCTTTAAATATATCTAAAATATTAAAAAACTAACAAAATTTAATAAAGAATATAGAAAATTGAGTATCGAAATGATACAAACTAAAATTTAAACGAAAATAATTAATTTATAAAAATCACGAAATAAATTAATTACATAATTTTAAATAATCAAAAAATTAAAAATTTTATTATTTTCAAAATTAAATATTATTTTCGCTTCTATATTTTAAATTATAACAAAAAAAAAAAAAAAAAAAGATAGCATTTAAAAAATTATAATTATACTCAAATTTTAATAATTCTTTTGTGATGTAATATATTCACAATTTTGATTATCATTATTATTATTATCTAAAATACTTTCATTATCACAATTTTGTTCATCCACAAATTGTCCATAAATAGTTCCACTTCTTGTTTGCCGAAATACAAATTCTTCACAATGCAATGGATCAATATATTTTTGTACTCTTCCCATAATATTTCTATAAATTTCATGATCACGAGCCGCAGCACCAGGTCGTCTTTTTTGTGGTGGTCTATAATCGAAATTAATTAATAATTGTGCCTAAATATATGCAAATATTTATATATACTTTTCATTTGCTCTACGAATTTCTCTTCTACGTTGCAATAAAGCTTTTCGTCGATTGACATCTTGATAAAAATAATAAAATCCCAATGTAATGAGAAAAATTGTTACCATATAAATAATCCAACTTCCAGTTGTCATAAATCTTTAAAAAAATAAAATTATAAATTTTTAATTGTGAAAATTAGTTTCTTTTTAATTTTATTTGTTGATAAAAACCTTTTAAATAAATTATTAATTAAAATTATTGTTGGTACAACATTTTCAGATTTTTTACTTTGTTCAGCTGGTATCCACCACTTCATTTCAAACAAATTTTGTTTTCAAAATTAATATCGAATTTTTGCATATATATATTTTATGTATATAATAATTTTTTTTTCGGGTTTGTATTTAAGTTTTTTTTTTATTTAGATTATATATTTTGCTTTAATTTGCCTTTAATTTTTTTGCTGGATCTATATAGAATTTTGAATTTTAAATTTTTACAAAAAAAAAGAGAGAAGAAGTTTTAAAAACGAACTAACTAAAATAAAAATACAAATTTTTTTTTTAAAACCCTAATATATTCATGACAATAAAAAAATAAAATTAAACAAAATTAATTAAAAACAAAATTTTTAATTTCAAGAAAATTATATAAATGACTGTTAATTTTTCACAGATTACTGAAATAAAAAAATTATTAAAACAAATAATTAAAAAATCATTTTTTTACAAAAAAAATTTTTAATATTATATATATTATTTTTGTAGTTTTTTCCAATAAATGGAGAGAAAATGTTGAACTTGTAAAGTGACAATTTTTTATATATTGATGAATTTAATTGAACAAATTCTGTCAAGGTCAACCAAGATTATTTACCAAAAATTTATTATAGAAAATCCTCCAGTATAAATTTTATATTGTCATTTTTTTCACTTAGATATTATCTCAGCATCTAACAAAAAGATATAGTAATAATTTCAAAAGTTTTCAATCCTTAAATTCTATGTAGGAAAATTGCAAAGAATTTTGATAGATATTTTAAAGTTAAACTATTTTTATACAAAATATTTTACTTAAGTAATTGCAATTTATATTCATTTATAATATCTTAAGAATGTCTCCTTATCGTAAATAAAACTGGTGACATTGTCTGGCGTAAAAATGATTCAAATTACTGGTTAGTAGTATATAATCTAATTTTGTATTCACAACCATAACCGGATATCAGCTATTAGATCATATTCAGTGGTGTTTAAACAAGGTATAAATGGGTATGAGTCCTGAATCGTAGAATAAAGCATTGTAGTTTTCCGAAATGTTTGATTTTCCTAAAAATTGTTTTTTGTTCGTTATCCTGGGGTATTTAAATTTAATTAGTAATTCCTTTTCCTTGTTGTCTCTCTCACATCATATAAAAAATTTCACTGTAATACCGAATAATAGTTTCTAAAATACTATGTACTCACTACTATAAAATTAGAAGTATTGTATTGAAAGGTCTATAAGGATGATACAAACTTATGTCTGGCAATATATTTAAAATTGTTCTTTCTTTTTATGTTATTCACCCATGATTATAAAAAGGATACCACAAATATTTCCATCAAATTGAATTGTAATCGAACTCGTATCCCAACTATATAAAATATATCATTATATCTCCTGATATATCTACTATTTATACATTCACTACTGTCATGACCTAATTTCCAGCCTTTATCGTTACAGTTAGTCGTTTATTTTTCTACTATTATGTACACAATAATATCGAACAACATTTAAAGGAGTTGTGTTGTACTTGCTATTGAATATAAAATGAGTGGATTTTTTAATGATATAAAATGTTCGATATCCTTTTATACCAATGTGAAAGATTACTCTATTACTTATATCTAGTTACATTTGCAATTACACATTTATAAGCTTTATATATAGTGGTAAATTGTTTACGAGGAAATGCGACTATATGATATATCCTTTTTATTTGTATAAATATAAACCAGTATATAAAACTTGTATTTGTATTTATTATTATTTGCCATGACATAGAAAAAATAATTATAATAGAAAAATATAGTGAAATTTCCTAGTTTTCGTATGGTTACACAGCATGTAAACTTAGTAGGTTATCTAAAAACTAACTGAGAAACAAAATGATCAAATAAATGTTACACGACAACTAATTAAAAATAATTAATGAAATTGATGGAGTATCTAAAAAGTTGTTTGACAAAATGATACGATAGATTAATTGTGGCCATTGTAGTTACTATAAAAGATTTTGAAGGTTTATAATTTTAGGAAAGTTTTTGGTATGTCTTCTAAGGTATTTTATGTATAATTTTTGAAGGAAGTAAGTTAATTTGTATATTTTGTAGCTTCTCAACAAAATTATTTGTACTTATTTATATAAAATTTTCCGTAATTTACTAATTAATAATATTCGATGATGTATTTATTAAATTTTACATTTTACAAAGATTTAAATTTAAATCAATTTATATTTTATAATCTAACTAGAATAATACGATAACTCGGATAACTTTACTACAATATTTTCCATTACTAATATGTATAGTATAAATTAAAATAGTTTTTAAATTAATTTCATATAATAAATTTATACTGCAATACTACAAAATTAAAGAATTTAATTTAAAATTTATATATTTTAAATTAAAGTTTAAAAATTTCATTAAATTTAATTAAAAATTCTCCTCGAATTGCCCCAAATAAATGTTTATCTGTTTGTCATCTTTGAAAATTTAATACCGCATATATAAAAAAAATATAGTATTGTTTTCATCATAAAAGTTGTACACCATTAGAAAAATGAATTTTACTTTTTAAAAATCATAAAAAAAGCTTCTTCGTTCAAAATTTTCCCAACAACAAAGCTTTCAACAAAACAGAATCATTCATTTTTCTAAATATTAATTTAATAATATTTTTGTCAAACTAATTCATAAATTTTATTGTTTACAATAATGGGAAAACATGAAAACCATAAATACACAAATACATTAAAAAAAATTTTCATTTCACTAAAATTACAAAACTTTTCACTATAAAATAAATTATCAGCTACCCCAGAATTTTCCTCACCCATAGAACACAAAAAACAAAACCGGTATATCAAAAAAAAATTAAAGTTTTCGTTAAAAGAAAAAATGTGAAAATGAAAAATTTTCTCTAAAAAATTGTTTGTATTTGTGTCGTTAAATGAGCATAAACAAAACATATAAGCTTTTCTACCCTTGTATATTGAATACTTTAAATTTAAATAATTTCCCTCTATTGAAAGCTTAATTTTTTCAGCTACCTAGTCCTTTTTGAAAATGTTAATTTTTCAGTTGATGCCGAGAATTAAAACGAATAAGTGAAAAAAATAAAATAAAATTTGGTTTTTTTGGTTTTGATTATTTTTTTTATATACAAAGAAAAAGAAAATTATTTGTGAAAATTTGTTTCAGTTAAAAAGAATAAAAAAATTTTTTTTTTTTTTATGTTGTGTATGTGTCAGGAAATTTTTTTGAAGAAAAATTAAAGTATACTGCAAAAAAAAACGAAGTGAATTTTAAAATAATTTGATAAAATTTTTAATTCAAAACAAAAACAAAAATAAAAAAGAGGTGAAAAGAAATTTCCATATAGTTTTTCCACATTTTCTTTTAAAAATAATTATAATTTTTGTAATCCAGTTCAGGTGGAAAAACTCCCTTAATATATTTTCCTATTTATATGTATTTGTGTGTATATATCACAATAGGAAAATTCATTATTAGTTTTTAGGTGAAAGTGAATTTATATACTAAAAGATTTTTATTTTATTTTTTTTAGAGCTTAAAATTATAAATGTCCTTGTTTTCTAGTTAATTGTTTGATTGATTATTATTTTAGAGGAAAATTGTTCATATCCGTTTTTGTTTTTGTATAAAAAATTGATCCGAAAAACAAACAGGGAATTTTTCCATTATTTATAACAAATTAATTAGATTATTATTATTTTTTTTTTGTAATTTTCTTAGAAAATTTATAAAAAATTATGAAGATATTATAATTTTTCTTTGATAATCTATATAGAGAAAATGTGATACAATATTTTATTTTATTTTTTAATGTGTACACAATTCTAGCACAATTTTTCTAGCATTTAGGTATAGACATTTTTCTTTTTGTTATACAAGGCAGAAGAGATTCAATATTTATAGAAAAAAATTATTTTTATATATATATATACATACTTACAACTAGAAAATTATTATATATAAATTTTTGTATATATACCACAATATTTAGTATATATATTTTATATGTATATTATTATTTTGTGAGACTTAATAAATATTTTTAATATTTTTTTTTTATATTTCTCCTATGGTTTTTTTTTTATATATTATATTTTCATTTTAATGTTTAAGCTCTTTTGATGTTCTTATAATATTTTACACACGAACAAATAACAAAAAAATAAACTTATATACATATTATATTTTTTTTAGAATTTTTATTATTTATATACAAAATATATATAAAAAAAAATGAAAATTATGAAAAGTATATAGCTAATCTATTAATTTTTTGGTGACAGAGAAATATCTTTTTGTGTCTTGTTTTTAAAAATCATAACCATAAAATCATGAAAAAAGAAAAAAACATTTTTTTTTGTATATATATAAAGAAATTAAATTTAATAAATATTCGACAAAATTTTAAATTTTAAATTCAATAAATATTTCGAGAAATAAAGCAGAAATTTTGGTATAGAAAAGAAATTTGGTATGAAAATAATTCTAACGAATCGCAATTGTCATTTAAATAAATAAACGAGTTCAAAAATCAAGTCTTACACTAAAACTATTTTTCACTTCAAATTTTCCATTTGAAACTATAATTCAAAATTAATTATACAAAATTGATAGGGAAAATTCTTTTAATTAATAACAAATGCAATATTTTACCAAAATTTTGAGCAATATTTCTTTATTTATATTCAAATTTCTAATCTAATTTATACTTATAGTTTAGATTTAAATAAAATTGATAAATTGAATTAATTATGGATTTAAATTTGAATTAAAATAATAAATTTTATTATTTTTTTTACGTTAACTTATATGTTAAATATACATATTACTTAAATAAGAATATTATTTGCTCTTTAAAAATTATATTTTCTTGCTGAAATTTCAAATTAACATTATTTTCATATATGTAATTTCTAATTTAACAGAATTTTCATCAAGCAATGTAAAAATCCATATGTAAATTTATCTAATATTCATTTATTTAATATAAAATTTATTTTCGTTTTATTTAATCACCACAATTTAGTCAATTTAAATAATAATCAAAGAAAACCTAAAGTTTTATCTATAATTACCTCAAATTTATGGTAAGAAATATTACGTTAATTAATTAAATACTATAATTAGTTTTATATATAGTTGATGACTAAAATATTGTGTATAAAATATTTCCATTAACATGGTTAATGTTTCTTCCTTAGACTTTTCAATCATCTTCAGGCAGACAAAATTACTTTTGTAACTTAGATGCTTTAGCAAATTTACTTAGTCTATTGACTATTCTATAGTTTTTTCTCTTTCCAATACTTTACAACTAATTTAAATTTAGTTACATCATGAATTCAGAAAATTTAAAACATCCCTAATAAAAGTGAAAGTTCCCATAGTCTAATTTAGCTCTATATCATAATATTCATAATTCATAACAATTAATATGGCTATATGTATACTACTTCTGTTCTGTACATTATAATTTGAATGAAAATTTAAAACTACAACTTAATTCAAACCATATTCAATTATTTCCCAAATAATATTTTATACATTTTGTAATTTTTAACTCTCATAATTGCAATATAAAATACATACAAAATATCATTAAATTTTCGAAGGGTAATGCCAAGGAAAATTCTATTTATATAATGACAATAAAAGAGAAAAAAAATCATTATTTAAACAAATTTTTTAATATTGATTTTTAATATTAAATTTTATTTTTCTGTTAAAAAAAAATTACGCAAGTTCAATATAAAAACATAATTCTGTTGGCCTCTACAAACTAAAAATTCACAAAAATTAAAATTAATAATTTTCATATACACACAGAAATTTAACAGACGTGCCGGCGATCAAAGTCAAAAACTGGCTAAATAGGACACAAGAGAAGAAATTTTGTTTATTAACATTTTATTTTTATTTACATTAATTAATTTTCTTTAATTTATTTATAATTTTTTTTTTTTTTTTTTTTTGTGGTTTTGTTTTAATGTAGAAGGCAAAAATTAATTAAAAAATTTCGCGTGTATAAAAGAAATTTATAATTATTTAAAAAAGAAATTGTTCTTATTGAATGAAAAGCGAAAAAGAGTGAAAATTGTTTATAAAAAAAATTGATACATAAAAGAAAAGTGAAAAGCTATAAAAAAAATTTTATTTGGAACAAAACAAAATTTCAGAGTTTTTTATTTGGAGCGCAAATTTCTTTTTTTTTTAATAAATGGAAAATTTTTTTTTAAGAAAATAAAATAAATG